>JAGHPS010001014.1:0-60456 GCA_020976635.1 Castanea crenata
TAGTAATTCCAAGTTATAATAAATACTTTACATTAACCCTTTCCCAAAAAATAGAAGAGCCTCTTAGCACGCGCGTGAGCGCGTGCTCAGAGGCTAGTTTATTTATTATTGGGTTTTAGAAATAGAAAATCAAAATTTTTGTATATAAAATCAGAATTTTTGTTTTTTGTTTTTTCTAAGTTTTTCAACCAAATAGAGAGAAATTTTTTCAAAATTGTGTATAGGAAATACATTTTAGAAGAGAGTGAGAGAGAGAGAAAGGGAGAAAGGAGCGTATAGGGAGAGATCTTTTTTTTTTGGAGAAAGTAAAGTGTTTGATTTTTTATTTTTTATATAGTCTTTTAGGGGTAGGAATATGCAATGGGTTTGTAACTGCTATCCAAGAGTTAATCGTTGTATTTTTTTTCTTTGGGAAGAACTTAATTTATTTTGAGAAACTTTTAAGATGAAGAATGTTGTATCTAATGAATCATAAAATTGTTTTACATAAATCACCAAACCAAAAGTCAACTCTTTTTAGGTTTTTATTTTATTTTATTTTATTTTAAGTGTAGACGTGGTAGTAATGTATGTAGCCATGTGGCATAATGAAGCACGATCAACAAAAAGTCAAACGTTTAAACTATTAGTTATATATATATATATATATATTGACACAGTTCTTTTTGAAAACTTCTAATTCAAAAACATCAATATGAAATAAGACCTGTCACAATTTAATATACAAAAAGGAGATCGTAAGATTAGAAAATATGAAAAAAGTGGATCACAATTTTTTTTGAAAATTTTCAATTCAAAATACATTCATATGAAATAAAACTTGAAACAATTCAAAATACAAGTAGATGATTCTTTACACTATAATTAAAATATGGGTAAACTATATATTTGGTCCTTAACTTTTACACCACATTTCAATTTAGTCCCTAACCTTTCAATTATGTCAATTTGGTCTCTAACCTTCTAATGTTGTGTCAATTTAGTCCATGTCATTATATCTTAGATTAAAATTGCTGACATAGCAAACGGCCAAAATAAAATTTAAGTTTATTGTCACATTAACATAAGCTAATTTTTTTATCTTGATTATTAGACACATCATCAATTTTCTCCCAAAAGATAACGGCAAAGGCTAAATTGACATGGTACTAAAAGGTATAAACACCGCATTTTGTATCCCTTATGACTCGGGCCCCCGTTTCCTAATGATGTAAAATTCTAAGGCCTAAAGTTGGTTTAGGGCTCAATCAGATTCTAAATTGACTTAAGAAATGTTAAAATGGAAAATATTATTTTATGAGCAAATAAATATATTTTTGGAAAATAAAGGCCAAGGAAACCCTCGGCCTGCGTACTTAGCTAGGGTTCTAGAAGCTATGAAATGAAGGTTTTTTTTTTTTTTTTTTTTTGCATTAAAGGCTGAGATTTGGAATGAATCTCACATTGTTTGGGAGCTTTTCTAAGCCCCCATTTTTCAACTATATAGAGTCATACATGGTATACTTCAAAAAGACACACAAAAAATCCAAAGGGAAAACATCTTCAAGTCAATATTTTTAGATTGGGGCCTTTTTTGCCTTGATCTTTGAGTTTTAAGATTACTAATCACTTCCTTGTTTGATTGTGAATAGATTTGACTGAGGAAAACGTTTAAAATCAAGCCTAGGAGCTTTTGTTTTGAGTTATTGAGTTCTAAACTCTTTTTCTTTCATTTATGCTTTAATCTTGTTTTAATCTTGTTTCCTAGCTTTATTTATGCTTGGATATGTTTTTTTAGCCTAGGGTGTAGTAGTTTGTATGTTTAAAACCATGTTAGGTTGTTAGATTTGTTGTTTTAAGTTTTTGTTTTGTTCTGTGTTCTTGTTTTCTAGTTTAGGGTTCATCAGGCGTGTTTGCGTACATATGATATTGTATGTGCACGCAAACTCGTAGTATGCGTATGCATACAACTGGCATGCATACACAAGCCTATGCATGCGCACGCATACTCTTGTCTAGAAACCCTAATCTAAGTATTCTGCTTCTGTGTCTTTGTTTGTTTTACATCATATGCCTTTGTTTTGTCTTGTTTTTATGTTCTTGAGTTGTTGTTTCTCTGTTTAATTACTTGTTTGCCTTTAACATGCTAGATTAGGGTTTCTTTTTTTATTTTTTTATTTCTTGCTTTAATACCATGAACATGCATTTATATGTCCATCCATTGATGCATAGGTGCTGAGATGTGATAAGGTAAGTAAAGGTAAGGCATGCATTCACATGAACATGCATTGTTTTGGATATAATCTTGCTTTCGATGATGAATATGGATGATGTTTGCTTGTTTGTCTTTCCCTTAATAATGAGATGCAATATTATGTTTGTTTGATCCCGCCATGATGTGTTTCTACCCTTTTAATTTATGCCATACTTGTTGCCTTGGATGATATGAGATGATATGCATGATAGATGTATGCTAGGGTTGAGGTGATATGCCATGATAGATGTATGATTAGGGTTTTGGGGTGATTGATGTTATATTGTATGCTTAGATGTATGCTTAGATGTATGCTAGTGTGTGTGTGAGTCTAGTATGCAATATTGAACATGCCTTTAATGAGATTAAGACGACACAATGAGTGGAAGCCGACTTACGGGTTGAGCAATTTTGGGTGTCTAACATCCTCCCAAAATTTTACCTAAATTCCGAACTCATACTCTGGTAATAAGATTAGTCTTTCCATGTAAGGGCGCTATTAAATGGTTCCTAGACCTAAACTAGGTGGCGACTCCAATATTTTCTCCATCCCAATCCACTTGGCCAAGATGTACTCCCCTTTCCTAAGGAGGAAGCCATTGCACGCACAAAAGATTAGGGACCAAATTGACACAATTGAAATGTTAGAGATCAAATTGAAATATAGTGTATAGGATAGGGACCAAATACGTAGTTTATCCTTAAAATATTTTATAACCGAAAAAGTGTTAACATTTAATCCATCCTCTCCAAACAAAACTTGTTTGTAGTACACTCCTCTGGAACTATTGTTGTGTGACATCTAACAATAGATATTGTGGAAAAAAAAAGAGAATAACGAAATTGTAAAAACATATTAGAATAACAAATTTTCAAACAGGCACTTGACAACTCCCATGACAAAATTTCAAAATCTTTTTATTAAGCTACATTCAATCAAAAAATATATAATTGAAAAAAGAAGAAGAAAATACCCCTAATAACTCACAAAATAAACATAATTACAGATACTTGACTATTTTGTGCATGATCTTTTAAAATGTGGTTTTGTAATTGGTAGTTGGATAACCCCATTAAAATAGTTTCACACCTTAAATTCCTCAACTTCGTAGAAAGAGTAACCTCAATTTCATCATCCGTTGTTATCCTGAAATTACTCTTATCTATCACTTGTATAGGAGAGAAATGTTGGAAAGTTAGGATAGAAACAAAACCAAATGAACTCTAAACAAATTTTTTTGATAGATAAAAATAATTTTTTTGAAACGAGACTATCTCGTGAAAATAGTTATGAAATAGCCTAAAGAATTACAAATGGAAAACTATCTACATATGGGTTGAATGTATGAAAGAATGAATAGCATTATAAACTCTAAGGGCTCGTTTGGTACACAAGTTTAAACACATGTTTTTAGTTTTTAAACAACATTACACGTATTTTTATATACTTTTTCATCTACATATCTTTTTTTAAAAAAACTGAAAACTATTGTTCAAATACATGTACCAAACAAGTCCTAAAACTCCAAAACAATGGACTATTTTAATTTTTTATGATGTTTGAAATGGTTCATTAATAGTACACAAACAAAGGGAATATCATTCTTATTCAAATTATAAACAATAGTAGTTTCAATTAGAATGCAAATAAGAAGACAAGTTAATGATTTTACAAGATGTTGCAGCAACCATGATACCAAAAATAAGTATGACATAAAATTATGTTAAAAAACATTAACATTTTCAGGAGTTTTGTTCTGTTGTTCCAATTTCTAGGTCCCACGGATTAGATCAAATAAGCTGTATAATTGTTGCAACATAATTAATTCGATCAAGGGCTCTGGATGAAATTTCAATCAACGAGGCCTTAAAAAATGGCAATAGCATCATATTTTGTGAAGGACCCAAAAGAAGAGCAATTCTATAGTCCCACATCATCTAAAAAAGCATATGAAGATGTGCTTATAAGGAATAATCTTCCTTGAATGTGTACATGAAATCCACTTATTATCAAAAATAAATAAAAATCCACGTAACCACGTTTAAAGGCATTTGTAGTCAAAGTGCGGGGTGATGACTACCCAGCTTTGGGGTGATGACTACTCAGCTTTGCATTTGTACGCATTTGTGTAGGTATTTGTGTTCTCTCTATTCTAGTCTCTAGTTTCTACTCAAGGCATTTGTACGCATTTGCGTGGTATTTGCGTTCTCTCTATTCTAGTCTCTAGTTTCTACTCAAGGCATTTGTACGTATTTGTGTTTCTACTCAAGGCATTTGTACGTATTTGCGTTTCTACTCAAGGCATTTGTACGCATTTGCGTAGGTTTCTCTAGTTTCTACTCAAGGTATTTTTACTGTAGTTTCTACTGCATGCGTAGGTTTCTCTAGTTTCTACTCAAGGTATTTGTCTTCTCTCTATATAAGGCATTTGTGTAGGTTTCTCTAGTTTCTACTCAAGGTATTTGTCTTCTCTCTATATAAGGCATTTGTGTAGGTTTCTCTAGTTTCTCAAACATACCTTCCCATTCTGAACTTGCACCTACTTTAAGGTTTCGAAAACATCCCACAATGGCTGGAAGGTAGTTTTTTCATTTTCTTCTTCAATACTTTCTTATCAGCTTATTAGTTATTTCCCACCACTTGATGTTCCGGTCATAGTTGTCTTATTAGATATTAGCCAAACCGATAAACAGGTATAGTTGGCTTACATGTCTTTTGGATAAGGATTTTCTGAGCAGTAAACATTGTAAAATTTTACATTTACTAATTTAAAAAACTGTTTTATTTATTTTAAGTTTTAACAACACGTTTTACAAAACATCTATTTTTCAGGTTCCCGAAAAACTATTTATTTATTTTATTCATTTCTTTTTTTTCCTTTCATTTTTTTTAATTCATTTCTCAATTTCTTCTCCTCTTCACTCTGATCTTCTCTTTCGTCTGAAGCAAACCAAGCCAACCCACAGCACAACCTCACCTCCACAATCCCAATCCCAAACCCACAACCCCACCGCCAATCTCCAACCCACAGCCCCACCTCCATAATCCCAAACCCACAGCCCCACCTCCACAAACCCACAACCCCACACTCACCACACCTCCACAAACCCAAGCTCCGGCCATCCTCTCTCTGCAGCCCTTGTTCCGGCCATCTTCATTTCTTTTGATTTTTGCTCAGACCAAACCCAAAATCTCAAGGTTTTCCTCTAACCGAAACTTCATTTCTTTTGATTTTTCCTCAGACCCTAACCCAAAATCTCAAGGTTTTCCTATTGGGTGAAAGAAGAAAGTGAAAGAAAGCAGGCTGGTGAAAGAAGAAGAGAGAAATGAAACCGGTGAGAGAAAAAGAAAGAAGAAAGAGAGAAGTGAGAGAGGAAGGACTGAGGAAAAAAGAGACGTTGGTGTTGGGAATAAAAAATTGATTTTTGTATATACCTTTTTTTGGATGTAGCACGTAGGTAAAATATAAGCTGAGTTTGGATACAGATTAATGCGGCTGCGTCTGCGCGTTTTGTTTTTTTTGTTTTTTGTTTTTTTTCAGCTGCAGCACGGGTCAGGCACAGCGGCTACTGTTCATGCACTGTGCATGAACAGTAGCCCACTTTTGCTGACTTTTCAGCATATTTGTGGGTTTCGTGTACTGTTCACGGGACCCACAAACTTCACTTTATATAATTTTTTTTATTAAAAATGGGTCCCACGATACTATTCACACATTTAAAAATTATTTTGCTACAGTGTTTTCAGTTTTCAGTTTTCAGCAATAAGCTCTATCCAAACGGACCCATAGTTAAAAACTTTATACTAACTTTACTGTAAAGGCTATTTCAAATAACAGCTACGAAGGTAATATATAATTAAAAATTTTAGCTATAGCAACTTTTAAAGGTTTTTTTTGTGTGGTTGAGAGAGTTATTTTAGCATCTTTATTGTCAGTGCTCTACACGGCAACAAGTCACACTCTTTCTTCAAATCCCCTTCGACGCTTCTTTCTCATCCTCTTCCATTGTTTTTCTCAGAAACTCCAGCCAAATAATGATAACTAGCCTCTTCACATGCTTGTATGCGGTGAGACTTTTTTTTTAGTGGTAGTAGCAAAAAAAAATTCTATATTTTTTATTCTATATATAATTTTTATTTTAAGAATCTAATTTATAAGTGGATAAATAAATATGAAAATCAATAGAAGAATGACCCTATTTTTTAGGCAATGTTTTAGTGGAAGTTAAGGTTGTATTTTTACCGAATTGTCATTTAGTTTTGTTTCTATTTAAATATAGGGATGTAGGGGTATTTAAAAAAAAAAAATTCATTCCAAACAAGAAAAGCTCCTTAAATAGTAGTATATATAATATTGATGGATATGGCGTCTGCATCGGTTTGCGGCGGACAGAAGCATTGTGAGCTTCAATGGAAGTTTGTCGTTAAAGGTCTAGGGTGTCATAATGGCCTATTAAGATACGTGGATTTCAGATCTGGTTCGACTTGGATCCTAACCCAGACCCAAACCTCTGTGTCATAAATAGCTCGCATTAATACTAATTTTCTTTATATTTGTTATCCAATTTACAAATTTGATTGTTACTTGGACCTTTTTTCTTTTGTTTAATAGTTGTTACTTTTGTTTTCTACAAGTTTCAGCTTTAAAGCGGCTGCGAAGAAAGTGGTGGAACTTATGTCTAAAGCACTTGCTTACATACTGAGGTTTGGGTTCTCCTTTGTTTTTCAATTTTTCAAATTTGATTGTTATCTGCATTTTGTTTTCTACTAGTTTCAACTTCAATTCGGTTGTTAATTTATTGAAGGTTTCAATTTTGAAAGTTTTTATATCACCTAGTGAACATATTTGGGTTCTTGTATAAATATGTTCTTGTATATCACATAGGGGCTAGCTTCTGGATATGCATAATTTAGGATAATTTAGATGAGTCAGATAAAGCATATTAGGTCTATTATATTTATTGATATGTAATTGTTAAAATTATTGGTTGAATTTGGAGGGGAATTTTATTGTTAATTCTCTGTTTCATGGCTGTATAATTGATTTTTTTTTTGGGCTGTCCATTTTCATTTGGGATTTGTTTTATGTGAGTTGAGTTTCTTAATTATTGCTTAATTTGTTACTACTTCAAAATTCTTCTAAGGATTTGTGTGTGAAATTCAATTAAAGTAAAAATGATTTGTTTTTGAAGGTTTAATTATAAGTGTCCTTGGGTTAAAATGGTTTCAGTATGGGTTTTAATTCGCATGTTATGGTCAATTTTGTATTCAAAGGCAAAACTATAATGAATACTATGCTTGAACTTAGTCCTTCATTGGCTACATTAAACTCCCAAGATGACTCTAATATAGAATTGACCAAAGAGTATGATTTTGGATATGATAGAATGGCAGAAAAGAAAATATGTGGCCGACTTTCATTAGTCTATTGAGGATCCCAAGCCAGCTCGAAAGTCTTGGGACTAAGGCTTGATTGTTGTAGTTGTTTGCATTTCAACATCAATACTTCTGCGTGAATGAGAAACAATAAGTCTTATATCAGACCAGTAGCTTATTGAATGACTTTAATTATTACAAACTCAGCATTGCAGTCACGCACATATAAAGAGTGAATTTTTAGAATTCTTGATAGGGCAAATTTTTAGATATTATTTCTTGTAGGAAGGGTAAATGAAATACTATTGTTAGTGGCTTGTTCATCTCTTCAAGTTGTATTGCACTCATTTTGGTAGGTTTGAAAGAGAAACCTAATAAAGCTGAGGTTTTTTTTTTTAAAAAAATTTTAATTTAAGTGGATTTTGATTTTCTTATGTTTGGAAGAAAAAGTAATAATAAAGCTGATGAATTTCTTGTTTTTGTATGTGCCAGTGATGATGCTGAAGCTCTCGGTTTCTATGAAGCATTTCATACTTTTCTTGTCTTCCTTGTCATGCTTATGGTTGCCTTAATTGGTTTACACCTTCAACCCTTGCGCATCTCTCCACTTGAAAAACATTTTGCTATCATCTTGATTTTCATTGTGGCTATAATCGTCTACGGCATTGCATATGTGTTAACAAAACTAAAACCTCAAGATGCCGAGTACCTTCCCAAATTCAGGTTCATCCGTCTAGTTTTTGGAATCATTGCTATTGAGCTACTTGCCTCCATAATCATTTCTCCCTTTTGGCTATCTGTGGTTATTTTATGTTCAATCCTGATCGTAGGGGTACTGTGTTTGTACAAACAAATTTATCAATTAGTTCATCCAATATGACTGGCAGATATTCCAATCAGAAGCATTTCAAGCATTCTCTTCAAGGGAACGAGAAGACAAAGATAATTTGGGTGTAGAAATTGTTTAGGTGGCCTTTTTTTTTTAATTTTTTTTAATTTTTAAAATCAAGAATCTTTATTGAAACAGATGGAGAACCAGCAACAATACAAAATTAGGTGGCCTGTTGTAGTACTAGATTTAAGCAAGCAAAATTTTCACTTATGTAAATTTCTGTTTGTGGAAGTTTGAATCTGTTTACACTTTATTCGAAGTAAGGTTAATGGTCTGTTTGGATACCGCTGATTATGCTAAAAACTGAAAAAAAAAAAAAAAATAAAAAGTTACTTTTCACAAAGAAGGTACTGTTCATCTATATCTATATATTACTAAAAGCTGAAGCGTAACGTTTAATTTTGCTGTTTTCATGTTGCGCCACATCAACTGCCACATCATTTAAAAAAAAAAATCATTTGTCCTACAATTTTAAAATGGTTTTTACAATTTTCAGCCCTATAAATGTAGCCCCTACTTATTTATTTACTTCTACTATCACCCTATAATAAATCCAGCTCACTACTTATCCATTTACTTCCATTATCACCCTATAATAAATCTGTATAATTAATTCATCCCATCTTTTATTTTTTTAGTTCCACTATCAAGCCCAACCCAAAGCCTTTTCAGTTCAGTTTTAGGGTTTTGTGTGAGCCTTTTTAGCTTAAAGGAAGGAAAAAAAAAAAAAAAACCGTTGAAGCCTTTCAAGCTTTAGGGTTTTTTTTTTTTTTTTCCAATTTTCCTATAATTGTTTTTAACATTTATTTTTTTAATATTTATACTTCTCCAACTTTTCACTTTCCCTTACCATTTCATCCCCCCACTAGTTCTTCAATCTTTCTCCCCCCTTACCTTTTCATCTCCCCACTACCTTCTACATTAATATCATTCTTCCACTTTCCCTTCATCTTTCTTTATTTTTGTTTTTTCTTATTCACACCCTCTTACTATAAATTTGTCACTATCTCTTCTATTCTATGCATAGTTTTTCATCACAAAAAAAAAAAAAAAATGGTCCTCTCTCTCTCTCTAAATTTTTTGGTGGATTTTTATTTATTTATTTATTTTATTTTTTTGCATCTCTACTTTAGGTTGATAACTTTTTATATTCTTTAAAACTCTATTTTGGGTTAATGCAATTTAGTTTTGGTTTTTAAATTGTTGTTGTTGTTGTTTTTTTTTTTTTAATTCTCTTTGATTGTTAAATGTTATCCTATTGCGTTTTAAAGAATTAAATATAGCATATAAAAATATAATATTATTCTATTACATAGCATGATTTGGATAATTTGGTATTTATTCTGTTACATAGCATGATTTTTTTATAGTGCTCAATTTAGATGTTAAACTATGAGATTTTACTAATTTTTGTTTATTTTCTAATCCTTTGTGGTGGACAAGGTATTCTTAATAGTTGGACTCTATAATGCCATTCATTTAAAGAAAAGCAAAGGTTAGCCAAACGAAAATAATTGGATAGGTGACAAATTTTAACTTTTGCAATTTTATTTTAATTATTATTATTTTATAACAATGCATGTATAGAAATTTAATTATTAGATTTTGCTAATAATTTTTTATTTGATAATATGTTTTGGGTGGCCGAAATTATAATTTTTACAAAGAAAATAACCTTAATAGATTGTCAAAAACAAAATTTTATCCTAATATTAGTTCAATTAATCATTGTTAAGTTTTATTAATTTTTTTTTAGTTTACGTTTTTTGGTGTTTTGGATTGTTTCTATATTACATTTATGATTATTTCTATAATAAATATAAATATAATTACGAAATACATTACTCATTATTAGATTAGTTTAAATTGTAAAAAAATAAATTTAATAAAACCACCATAAAAATAATTATGACATGCAACGCGCGAGTTCGCTGCTAGTAAGCCTAAATGCACTGTTCATGGACCATGAACCGTGCAAGAGACGCTATCTAGGAAAAAAAAAAAAAACGCAAATGCAAGAGAAATTAACACAATCCAAACGCTCATTAATTATACTATATTCAGCATATGTTTTTATACTTTACTAAAGATCTCACATCCAACTACTCAGATAATAAAATTTGCAATGCAATTTTTAAAACTTCAAAAACAAGATTTCTATAGTTTAAAGGTTGTAGAAAGCAAGAATTTTTTTTTCCTGTGGTGTTGTACAAATTCATCTGTTAGGGAAATAGAACGAGACAGAAGCCAGAATATTAGGACACCAAATCTGACCCAACCACTGCAGCCATAGGAAAATACAAATAGACAAAATAAAAAGCCCAAGCTTAGACCAAAAAACATGTATATACAGTCATGGTGCCACATTAGCCAGATTGATTATGTCTGTCAAGATGCGGTAATGGACCCTGCTAACTGATGTTTGTACACTACCACTTGATAGGACAATGATGGTTGTGATTCCTTTTTTTAGTTGAAGAGTCATTGAATTATTTTTTTTGAAATTTTCCTAATGCAAATTTGTCATTTGAAAAGTTAAGTTTCCTTTTGAGTCATGTCTTCGTGTGTGACATATCCAATTTAGTCAAATTTTCATCTAATTAAGTTTCATTTTGAATTACGGACATCATTTATGGAGCTCAAAATAACAATTGCTCAATTGCATATCAATCCCAATTGCTTGTCTGCTGGAGACAATAGTGGGATTTGACTATATATATATTGTAAGAGCCCAAATGGAGTTAGATATTTCAGCCCAGTGCAACTAGTTTGTTAGAGGATAGGCTTGCAAGGTCAACTTTAATGCTATGCTATGATCTAGATTTGAAGTCAGTGGAGTTAAGGCTTATAAAGTGACAAAAAGAAGTATAAAATATGGATAATACACTTCCTCGGGTCTAGCTGAGGAGGCAATGTTCATAAAAGAAGTGCTTAAGTGTTTGATATCAGATGATATTCTATCACTTCTAATCATTTCTTAATGATTCGCCCCCCTTCTTGGAGGGATTCTTTTTCCTTATATAGTCCCTCTCATTGCATCTCAGCCCTCTATCTATACATCTGAAGATATTAATTTGGATGCTTGTCTCATCAGAACTCTACTAGAGGTGGTAAAGTGTGCTATGAGCTTTGGGATTATTGTTCAGGGGTCATTCCTTCATTAATGTGGCCAACGAAGTTGGTACAGTGCATTAAATGCAGAGGTGATGACTACTTTAACCAGATATGTCCTCTCTTCTTTACTTACACATCTCTATTGTCTTCCTCGGTATCTTGTCCATTGGTACAAGTAGCTAGCTGAAGAATTCTTGAGGAGTACTCGCTCTTCGGGTTCCTTAGACGATGGGTCTCTATGTTTTCCCTCCTTGGAATTTTATCCACGTGTCTAGCTTGGACTAGTGTGCGAATGGACCCTTTTCCATCCTTAGACTAGGCCCGTGGGCTTTCTGTCCTGTTTAGATCCTCCCCTCTCACAATAGTCCCTTAAAATTCCGTTCCTACATCTACCATGGAGAATGGGGTTTTGCATTTACAATGCTACAGTAAATGCAAAATACGGCTCTATGTCCCCATGTTTTATAACGCGATGAAGATCCAAGGGTTGTGAATTTTTCTGCGATTTCGAGCGGGAATTTTACCTCTTGTTTTTCACCCCGATATAAAGGGGATGAGGGACTTTTTTTCCCATTTAACTAATCCTTCTTTACCATTAGAGAAGCAATCCAAGATGCCTTACTCCTCATTTTTGTAAGTGTCTTTTGCTTTCACATAATTTAGAGTCCCTTCTTTTTATTTTTTCTTTCTTTTTTATCTTCATCTTCTCTCTCTTTTTTTATAAGGATGGGTAGATTTTTCAACTTAGTTGATATGCCCGAGGGGAGGGAGGCTTTCAAAGCCAAATATAATATTCCTGCCAAGGTAGAGATAGAACACTGTCACCTAGGGGAATGTCACCTAGGGGAATGACACACTAAGAGGCCCTCCGGTGCCATGGTTATCCCCATGATTGCCTTCATAGAAGGTGGGATGCAAATCCCCATGGGCAAAGTGACAAGAGAGTTTTTAATTTATTATAGACTTTGCCCAACCCAATGCTCCCCAAATGTATTTAGAATACTAGGTAGTGTTGATATGTTAAACTATAAGATGAGAGTTAAATTAACCCATCACGACGTCAACTGAGTGTACAATTGTCAAAATAGTAGGGAGATGGGGTACTATTTTAAGACTAGGGTACCCTTGGTCTGGCTAATCTCCTTTCTTCCCAAATCCAACAAGGGCATCTGCAAGGGCTTTTTGATTGTCTCGGGTGAATAGTATGATGGTTTACATTGCCCTACACGAGACGGGGAGCCAGGTGGGATATTTATAGGCTCGAGCAAACCCTTCTTCGTTTTTTATTTTTTTTAATATATATATATATATATATATATATATATATATATTTATATTTATCTACATGAACATGCATTCTTTTTTCTATTTTCCTTTTGTTCTCTTCATTATCATTTGCTAACCTTTGACTTCCCCCCTTTTCTTTACTTTGCCGTAAATAAACAATTTACTGCTCTCAATCTCAATTTGGTGAATCGCAAGGACCTTAACAGAATATTGCAGTCCGAGATCTTCCTCCACATGGACGGCCAGCTTCGTGCTACCCATATTATCCTCGGATACACTCCGATCTCCTCCAGCTTTCAAACTCCTAAGCACGTGATCAAAGCAAGGATCGTCAGTTGGTGTAGATTGACATAGCCGTCCCTAGATTTCTTGTTGGGCCACCTTCAAAGGGAACTCAGGACATTGTTCTAACTGCTTAGCAGGTTGCCAAGCTTATCTAGGCTGAAGAGGAAGTTATACCTTCAGACAAGGAGCAATAGGAGCCTACTCAGGAACTGGTGATAATTGATCTAGAGGAAGACTTTAGACTGTTCAACCAGCCCGACCTCACTAAGTCTTCCGAAGCCAGCTCGAAGCGTCAGTTCACCGTCCAAGTAAGCACCAACCAGGAGATCCTGGACGTACCCGAAGGCATGGTGCTGCAGAAAAGATGATTTCTCATAAGGTTATCATATTAACTGTCCTGTGTAATAAGATTACATAGATGATGCATCTTGTGCATTTCTGTTTAGGAATTGTGGGAAAGAGGTACATAATTCTGTGTCAAGAAGCCTACAACTAAAGTTTGTAAACAACCTTTCTCTTCCAGTATTTATTGGAGCTCGAATTGAAGGAGAAGATTGTTCAAACATACAAGTAGCTTTGATTGATGCTATTACTGGGCAAACTGTAATATCTGGGCCAGAGTCCTCGACCAAGGTGGAAATTGTTGTTCTTGAGGGTGATTTTGATGGTGATGAGAATGATAATTGGATAGTTGAAGAGTTTAAAAACAACATTGTGAGAGAGAGGGAAGGAAAGAAGCCCCTACTTACAGGAGATGCATCTGTAAATCTTAAAGGGGGCACTGGTTTTGTGAGTGAGATTTCCTTTACAGATAATTCTAGTTGGATTAGAAGCCGTAGGTTCAGGCTAGGGGCAAGAGTTGTGGATAAAATTGATGGAACTAGCATAAGAGAAGCAAAGACAGAATCCTTTATTGACAGGGATCATCATGGTGAATGTGAGCACTTATTTTTAATATCCTTTGATTTGATTTTTTAAGATCGAAGTTTAAAATTCTAATGCTTGTTTCTTTAGTATTTGGTTTTATATATGATTATCATGATTACAACAAAAACAGCAACAACAAAGCTTTAGCCCCAAAACTTTGGGATTAGCTGTGTGTCTTCGATAGACTAACCAGGGTCTACCACATGTATTTTTCTCCACCACTTTATCCTATCCAAAATCATATTTTTTGTCACCTCCTTAACTAATATATTCATTTTAACTATTTCCACCAGTGTAATTTTAGGCCTTTCTTTACCTCTTTTCATTCTATTGCCTTGAATCAAATCACTTTTTTCACTGATGCATGAATGGATCATTTGCACATGGCCATACCATGTCAAGTGACTATCTCACATATTTTCATCACTAGAAGCCATTCCTCTATTTAAAAAATGTCTTCATTCCATATCCTATATTTCCTTGTATTTTCAGTCATCCATCTTAGTAAATTTCATTACAGCTCATTTTATAAACATGTTTCTTAATAGTCCAACATTTAGTACTAAAAAGCATAGCTAGTCTTATAGCAGTATTGTAAAACTTTCCCTTTAATGTATTTTATGATCATAGAATATTCTTGATGCATTTCTCCACTTCATACACCCTAATTTCATCCTATATTTCATATCCTCTTCAATATCTCTATCCTTGTGAATTATTGATTGAAGATATCAAAAAAAAAAAAAAAAAAAAAAATAGTCAGTGGAATCTCTTGACCATCAAGTTCCACAAACCTTTCATCTTTGATTTTCAATCTCTTACATTTGTGCTCACTCATTGTTACTACTATGGAGTACCTGTATCAAATAGCTACCCAATATTATTATGGATATAGTCTATTTGGCTTGTTCAACGCTACTATGTAATGTGCTCTTATTATGTGAACAACTTGTTATCTTGTCTGTCACGACTTTCTGCATAGCTTGAAGCCTATACATTTGGACTGAGTCAAAAAAAGTACCTACCAGGCTACATATGTTAGGTTTCTAAAGTAGCTAATTGGAAATAAATCAAATGAAACACCATTTTAATTACTGATTCTTTTTGCAGTGTACGAGAAGCATCACCCTCCTTCTTTGCTTGATGAAGTACAGAGATTAGAAGAGATTGGCAAAGACGGAGCTTTCCATAAGCGTTTGAGTCGGGAAAGCATCAATACTGTGAAGGATTTTTTGACCCTACTCTTCATAGACCCTGCAAGGCTCCGAAATGTAAATAAATCTGCACTTACCTCATTTACTTTTACTTTTTAGTACTCCCTACTAATTTCTCTCTAGAATTCTGAATTTTTGTACTATGTAAAGAGTGATGTATTTTTATTCATACACTTATCAGCATTTGTTAAAAATCTGAAAATGAGAAGAGTCTAGTGATTTAACAGCCGTTATGTTTAGATTAATCAGGATTTCTGCTCATTATTGAAGACAATACCTTTGAGTGTTTTTCTCTTTGGATAGAAGCATTCACAAGGGAAAATTTTGCTGGTGCACCAGTGGGATACAGACATTTTGATGTTAGATTGTGTTCTTGAATCGGGCAAAGCGTGTCTCTGTTAAACATGTATTGACATGGCTCTAGTTTGATCTTCAGGTTCCTTTGAGATTGTGGCATGGTAGTTAGCTATAGAAATATCTCAATTCAATTTCTATTGAGACTGATAAATCCCTCTTGAACATGTCAGACACCAGAATCTGTTTGTCTATTTCCTTAGTATTGTAGTCCGGAGCTGGGGTTATGTTCTGTTTCTTATAACTTAGGGTCCAAATCAGTGTTCTGAGCACAATCTGCACATACTACTAAAATTATGTCCCATGTATGCCCATACATTGAACTCCATTCAGCTCTCTTTGAATGGAGTACTAACAGTAAATGCTTTGGATGTGCAGATACTCGGCACAGGTATGTCAGCTAAGATGTGGGAAGTCACTGTGGAGCATGCTTGGACATGTGTATTTGAGAAGAGGATGGTCTTGTATAGCGCTCCAAGTTCTCAACAAAAAACTGGTGTGGTCTTTAGTGTTGTGGGACAAGTGATGGGACTACTTTTGGAATGCCAGTATGTTCCTATTGATAAGCTGTCTGAAACAGAGAAGGCACTCCTCTTATTGCCTCAAATCTGCTTTCTTTTTTTTCTTTTTTCTTTTTTTTTTCTCCCTTAGTCATGTCTGACTCTTATGATCAACCTTTTCCATTAGGCTGATGCCCACAACTTGGTGACTTCTGCATTCGAACACCAGGGGGAAGTTGTTTCTTTTGATGATGAAGCCTCCATTGTGGGCAGCTCTTCACACTTAACCAACGTTCTTTACACTTCAAGCTCGCCTAGGACGGAGAGTTCTAACGGGTGCAAGTTTTTGGCTTCTCACAAGATTGCTGGTTTTGATTATGCACAGCAAAGTGCCTCTTCTCCAGATATCATTTCATTTATCTATTCTGTTGGGGGCAGTAGTGGTTTGGAAGATTTTGCCCTGCACGGTATTGACAGTATGGGTCTCAGATATGAACAGGCTTTGAGTTTCCCAGAGTCCATGAACCATTCATTTGATAACGATCATCTGAACTTTTTGATACTGATCTTCTAAGTCAGAGTGTCAATTTAGAATAGCAATCGGATCTTCAGAGTGCTATTGACAATTTCATGTCTGCACAAGCCATTGGGTAAAGCTCGGATGAGATGGACAAAGCTATTCAGTGTGCTAAAATGGTTCTCAATACGTGTGGCTTTAAGAAACCGAGTTTGAGAAATTCCAAGATAGTAGAGTGGGTTATGAAAAAAAAAAGATGAAGAGAAAACAAATGGCTTGATGACATTTGCAAATATAGTATTGGTGAGTGCTGCCGCTAAGATTTTGCGTGCTGTTTTGGTGAGATAAGTTGGAGGTCTTGGTAGACATAAATACAATGGTAGTAAAGTACTTTGCCTTCTGGTGAAAGATCATAGAACTATCTTCCTGCTTAAATCAAGTTGTATATATGTAGATGTGTTTTTGACAGTATCAGAGCAAGTTTCTGCCTTTCTGGTATTGGTTTTTGCTCAGATATGTAAAGCAGTAATACCAGGGTCCATTAACATCCTGTACCTTTCATGTTGGGTTATAGTTCTGTATGAGATCGTTTGTTCAATAAAAGTTATTTTTATATCTTAATTCATAATTCATAAAAATGCTGAGTGTCTTGTAATTTAGTGATATAACCTTTGTCTCTTTTATTAATTAAGAGCCTTACAACTGCTCAATTGCAGGAATTTTTCAGATTTGCTTCACGAGTCGGTTTTGTGCCAAACTACAGCCCAACGACCCCCAACCCTATTTCCATTTAAATCCCACATCAACCCTAATCAAAAGAAAAAACCATTGAAATGAGACTTGAAGAAAAAGGCGCACTGGAACCAAAAGAAAACCATGTTAATCTTATTTGTCTTCCAATCCTCTCTAAATTGATATACTATTGAGATGAGACTTTAGCCACCCCAAAACACTAGATAACCCGTTCGTGTTTATTGGAGTGTTATATTAAAACCACAAAGACTACTACAAATTTTCAAGTGGCCTCGAAGTAACTAAGAGATCAATTTGGCAGTAGGCGTCACGACTTGCGGCAACAAATCATCGTGAAGACACAGGCTTGGTGAAGCATTTGTAGCAATAGTTGGGAGCTTAGGTATAAGTCAAGTTACATATATTGGAGATCTTCTAAATTTTGACCATATCGCAATCTTTTTTCATACTGAATTTAACAAAAATTGGGCTAGACCCAAGAGTATTTGGACAATTCCTCATCTCTTGTGTGGTTGTTCTTGTTGCGATTTATTTTACAGTTTATCCATAATTCCATGTTACTGAATCCGATTAATTAATTACTTGGACCTGACTTGCAATTTAGTAATGTAATTTCATTTTGAACTAATGTATTATTTTTATTAAATGAATAAGAGGGTTGTTCATTAATTTTTTTTTTCTTCTAGTTTTACCCTTAGTGTGATGGTCACTCTACAAGTAATACTTGTGGGGTGTGGGGGAAAGGGTCGGGGTTGAAGTCTCCAGGAGGGAGTTTCATACATTAACACGCTTAGATTAGGATAAAGTAGAAATTCTATCTTGTATTAAAAAAAAAAATTGTGCAAGTTGCTTATAAGAACCGATTGGCAGTTGTAGAAGAGGACCATTCTCTTTATTGGCCTCTACTGGGTGCTAAGGAAAGCAGGTCAGTGCTCTTTGGCTAGTTTGTTAATAACATTTTTACAATACTTTTACAATAAATTTTAAGTAGCAGATTGTTATGGGTTGTTATTGGCGGACAAAAAGATAATTTCAGTGGTATGTTCAAATTAAAACCAATAACAACTTATTATTTATGATTTGTTGTGAAAATATTGTAGACGTACCGCTTCTTTTTTCTAATTGTTTTGCTTCTCACGTTATCATAGAAGCATTTACTGTTGTGTAAAGCTCTTGTACTCCATTTGTTGGATTCATTTCCGTGTCTATTGCTCAGAAAGTTTTGGCTGATGTAGATGGGGATTGGGGAGTGATCCTGTTCCAATTGCGGGGCCTTTCTTGCAATAAAATCTTCTTTACTAAGAAAATAGAAAAAAGAAATAACGTCATCCCCTAAAAGCACCTTAACCTTATCAGAAGATATTGGGAAATGGGAATGATAAGTTTGATGCATTGGGTTTGTTTGGGATCTGTTTATTTTGTTAAAATTAAAAAAAAAAAGGTGTAAATGCACTTTTAGTCTTTATATTTTGAGGCTTTTTCTATTTTAGTCCCTACATTTTATTTTTACCACTTTTAGTCCCTAAACTAATTAACGCGTGACATTTAAATCCTTACCGTAACCCAACTAACAGAAATTGCTGACGTGGCTAACGGTACAGTAAAATAATAATTAAAAAATCTATTTTGGCATTTAAAAATTGACACTTCAGCGTTTAGATTAATTTTAATTAAATAAAAAAAATTAAAAACAAACCCACTGACCCACATAACCCAGTCTCAAAAATCCCCAAATTTGAAAAGCTTGAAACCCCAACGCCACTCCCACGGCCTCAATTGGCGTCCCCAGCCCGACAAAGGAGTGTTCAATGGAAGCCTTCTTCTTCTGTCGTTGAAGCTAACAGTTACTAAAGCAACAGAAAGACTTTGAGCCTTCTTGTTATACGCAAACAAAAGACAAATGTTTTGCTTAATTGAAGGTTTCTGAAGAAGAAACCTCTACTGCGTTGTTGAAAGTTCACTAGTGATTTTAAATATTGACTTGCTTGGTTTGGTGTGATTGTGGAGTAAAAGAGAAATCTTTGAGGGATTCTTGGCTTCTTTGAGTTGGCCGAAAGTTGCTCTTGGAGGTTTGTTAGAAAATTTTGTTTTGTTAGTCTTTTGCTTTTGTTCATTTGATTTTTTACCTTGAAATTTACTCCGATTGTTTTTTTGTTTTGAAGATGAGCCCATGATATGCCGAAAATTTGATATGGGAGCATGGGTTTATTATTTTTCTTTTTTCAAGTTGGTGGGTGCTGGGTTCGATTGGGTTCGTTGGTTGGGATTGTAGGGTTTGTTGTTGTTGTTGGTCTGATCGGTGTGGGTTTATTGTTGTTGGTTTGGGTGTGGTTGGGTCTGATCTATTTTGTTGTTGATGATGTTCTTGATTCTGGGTTTGATGTTCATGTTCTTGATTTTGGGTTTGTTGTTGTTGATGTTCATGTTCAATTTTTTTAATTTAATTAATATTAATTTAAACGCTGACGTGGCAATTTTTTAATGTCAAAATAGATTTTTTAATTATTATTTTACTGTGCCGTTAGTCACGTCAGCATTTTCTGTTGGTTGGGTGACGGTAAAGATTTAAATGTCCCGCATTAATTAGTTTAGGGACTAAAAGTGGTAAAAATAAAATGTAGGGACCAAAATAGAAAAAACTCCAAAATGTAGGGACTAAAAGTGCATTTATGCCTAATTACTAAAAATACTATAAATAAAAGTAAAAGTTAGCTGAAATAGTACAGTAAGATTCATAAATAGTACCAAAAAATACAATGAAACCTATAAATAATAACAAAAACAAACTAAATAGTAAAATAAGCTGGCAAATTTGATTCATTAGTCAGCATCTAAAAAAAAAAAAAAAAAAAATATATATATATATATATATATATATATATATATATTCATACAAGACTTACTTTTGGAACACGACTGTTTGAATTTCTATGACACATGGGATTGCTATAATTCGATGTATCTTTCCACAGGGGAAGTATAATAGGGAAAAGTTAATTTGATGCCTATAGTAATAGTATTGGTTTTTTTTAAAAATATTTTTTAAAATTTTAATTAAAAAAAGAAGTAGTTGATTTTTTTTTTTTACAATTTTTTTTATAAATATTTTTCCTAAAATGATTTATTAATAAATGTTCCAAGAGTACCTATTAAGTTTTTAATATGCTGATAAATTTTTTAAGTTAGTATATGTGGGGGAGGAGGGTCCAGGAGTACATATTTATATGAATATTGGGTTAGAGGTCCAATCCGAGGACATTAAGCAATCTGAGGATGGGTAAACATTTTACTAAGAGTTCGTATTAGTTTATAGAGAAGCAAAGTCTGATGATGATCATTCGAGAAATTGGTCAGAGGAGAAATATATCCTCAGATCAGCTAAGCAGAGGTCGAAATGTGTTATCTGCCATCCTGAGGCAACGTCTCATGAGACTCTATTGATAAGGATGTGCATTACAGGGGTATAGAATAAAGGAAAACCATGAAATATCTAAAGAAAAAACTGCTGCCACCACATTGAATGCTTTACAGGTAAGTCTCTGGCCGCATTAATGAGGAAGTGATGCCTGAGTAGCAAGGTTCAACCTTATAGTTATCTTCAAAAGCTTCATGAAGTGGCTGATGTGACAAGTATCTTGCCTGGCAATTTGATCCATACGTGGAGGGTAGAGAGAGGAGAAAGGGAAGTATAAAAGGAAGAGGAAAGCCCTAGGATAAGGGGATCGAGCAGGCAAGAAAGGAAACACTGTAGACATAAGAATAATATCTGTAATCTGTCTTTGAGAAAGAGAAATATAAGATCCAGTCTCCTCGACTTGAGTTCGAAGACAATTTTTGTTACATAAACTATCCCATCTGTGTCATATTGTTCTAGCCCATTGTCTTTGTTATCTAAACTCACTAAAATCCAGATTTCTAACTCACTCTCTACAAATTTATTGTATTGGACTTTTTGGGCCTATTCATTTCCTGTTTTTGGGCTTAGGTGCAAATTGTGTCCTTACATATATGTCACTTTGATATCATGATAAGTTATTATTGTTCCAAAAGATTAAAAAATTGTGAATTTAACTATTGAACCATGATTCTAATATATACTATTAATCCAACTTGGTTAGATTATCTAGTGGACTTTATTAAAACTAAAAATTAGCACTGGCCAAATCTTATGCTTGGTGTAAGGGCACAATTGTACCCGGACCCAAAAACGAATGTTGGGCTCAGGCCCAATGAGCCTTATACAATATAATTTGTAGAGTATGAGTTTGAAATCTAGGTTCGAGATGTTGGAGGTTTGATTAGCAAGCTAGAATGTTACAATTTGTGCAAATGAGGAACGAATATGACAAATAGATCTCCTCGGACGTAAGCCGAGGACGATTTGTATAAATACTCTCTTTCTAGGCCAAAGTTTATAATTCTTAGTTCTCTTTTTAGTTTAGGAGCCGATCCCCTTCTCTTTCGTCTCTCGTCTCCTTATATACTTCTTCCTCTTCATTGTTCATCCATGTGTCATATAAATCTTTCCCTTAGATACTTGTCCTATCCATCACCTTCTTGAAGTCTTTAAATAATAGCAGGAAGGTTCAATTCTATTGTTCAGAGGTCATTTCCCCATTAATGCGGCCAGGGAGGTAGATGCAGGGTCTTTAATATGGAGGTAGTAGCCTTGTCCCTAGATATTTCTATCACATCCTTGCGTCTAGAGGGTGCTTGGATCACCCTCTTACCCATCAGTTTTTCCAGAATTTTGCCTTTAACCTTCTTGACGAGTCTCAGGGTCATTGCCGGGCCAGTCCGAGGAGACATTTCTCCTCGGACAACTCCTCGGACCTTTATGGTGCATACTGACTTGTGGGCTTGGAGGCCTTAACCAAAAACAAACTGATACTCGTCAATAAAGCCCAAAGCCCAAATGTTTATTCAGGAATTTTTACCCTTCACAATAGCCCCTCAAAACTTTATTTTTTCCTTCCATTCGAGGAGAAAGATAGAGTTTTGAACCAAACAGAATACCTCCCACACATTTAGTAGACCGCCACGCGTGTATGAGTCCTTTCGTTCCCTAAAAAACACTTCTGTCGTTTCGAAATTTGGAACGCGTGTATTTATGACCACAAGTTACATCCAGTTCCCCACGTTCAATGGTAAGATGAACATCTAACGGTCCAAGTTGCCCCCTGAAAATTTGAGCGGGACAAATTCAATTTCGAGGCCGCCTCCCGCACATCAAAACTCTTGAAAACCCGCGCCTTCATTCATTTATGCAGAAATCAATTGTATCAAAGTATCAATCATCACCTTTTCTCTCCAGAAATTCGTGAAGAACTGCATAACCAACTCTAGTAAGTTTTTGCTTTTCTTTACTACTCCCTTCTTGGATTCTATCCTCGGCTCCCCTCTAAACTTCTTTCTTCTTTAAACTCGCATTTTCGCTTCTCCTAGATGGGTAGATTTAAGTGCCTGGTTGATACCGACGCCGATATGGAAGGGTTTAGGGTCAAGTACCATATTCCCAACGACGTAGGTCTAAAGTATTGCCCAGTAGAAGCCATAGGCGGCGCTAGGAAAATGGGAGAAGTCATCATTCCAATGATTGCCTTCATAGAAGGTGGAATGACTCTCCCTATGAGAAATGTGACCAGGGAATACCTTCGCAACCACAGGTTATGCCTAGACCAGTGCGCACCTAACGTGTTTAGGGTCTTAGGTAGTGTTGACGCTCTGAATGAGCAAATAGGCCTAAACCTCACGTGGCACGACGTTGCCTTTATGTACGAGTGCCATAAACTTAAAAACGTAGGATATTACATCAAATCACGGTGTAGCATAGTCAGGCTGATCTTCTGTCTGCCTAAATCCAACAAGGGCATGAAGGACGACTACCTCATCACCTTAGGGAACTGGCATAACGGCCCTCACTGTCCAGTCGTATAGGAAGATCCAGGTGTGACTCCTTAGGAGTTAAATTCCTTAACCCGTGCTTCAATCCCGTCGCCTTTACTGCTTTAATTCTTATTGCACACTATTGCTTCTGGTCTTTATGTTTATTACGAATCTGACCATATTTGTCTTCTCGGATGCCTCTTCTCACAGATAAACAACATGTACGCCCACACTTAAGCTTCTACAACGTTGCCAACTTAAATCGCGTCCTCTGCTCAGAAGTCTTTGTGAGTGAAGATTTGCAAGTGAGAGCAGCACACTTGATATTAGGATACGATCCTATATTAGTGGACTTCCAGGAGATAGAAAACGCAATCATCGCGGGGGATAAGCGACGTAGAAGGATAAACGTGGCCAGACCAGGCTTTCTCTCTGACCACGATCTTTCCGACGATCCCACCACCATTCTGTACACACACCCTATCGCAGCAATTCCCCTCTCAGCGCACTCCCAGACAATCGCCGTCCAAGAAGAGCAAGCGTCGTTGCCGCATTCGTTGGACGAGGAGATAGACCAGTTTCAACTCGAAGACATTGAAAGGTCTCGAGGAAACCTGTTTGTCATTCTCTCGGACGAGGAGGACGAGCCTGTCGAGACTTTGGGGATACAAGGTTTGGTAGTCGCCCGCCCTGACTCTAGCTCCGAAGAAGAAGAGATGGACGTCTTGAAGGGACTAATGTAGAAGAGGGGCGAGAGAGTCTCCAAAAAGGGGGCAGGTGGGTCACAGGTCCCTCCGTCCTTGCCCCCACCCCCTCCTCCGTTCGATCCGAAGCCTCCTGTTGCAGAGCCTAGGATGAAAAGGAAGGGTGAGGCCGAGGAGGCTGATGGGGAGAGGCAGAAGAAACAGAAACAACAACAACAACAACCCCAGCAACAAAGACCTAACAAGGGCAAGGGACGTGCCTCGTCAGTGGAAAGTGGGGAGATCAGAGACGTTGCCGAGATACGCTGTGCACAGGCTAACTGGTCTCCCGAGCTTAAGCTGGTCAGAGCACCAATCTCTTGCCAGTACAACATTAGGATGTTCCAACAAGGCCATGCCCTCCACCTGGCCGATGCCTTGGAATGTCCTCTCTTGCTGCCCAGAGACATGGAAGCCCTAGACAAGATGACTTAGTCCCAGCTGTTCCTTTCGCTAAAAAGGGACTTGGGCTTGGTAAGTATTTAAATCTTATCTTCATCTTATTTTTTCATCACACCTCATTGTAGGAGACATTTTTATGCGTTTGATATTTTGATATTATGATATCTTGTCATAGGCCGTCCAGGAAGTCTTTGCTGCCGAGAAGTGGGTGGAGGATTCTCGGAAGAAGGCTGGGCTTGAACTGGAGCTTAGACTGGAGACCGAGAAGTCCCTAGGTCATGCCCTTGCGCAAAATGAGAAGCTCACCACACAGCTGGCGGAGCTAAAAAGGGAAAAGGATGGTGCTGAGGACAGCTTGAAGACAATGAAGACCCAGGTGGAGGGGCAACGTAAGCTTCTTCGTCAGAAGGATGAAGAGTTATCCAAAGCTCAACAGGATCACTTTGACTTGAAGAAAGAGCTCGCCAAGATGAAGGACGAGGCCCGCACCTTCAAGGATTCGTTGGAGGCCGCGAAGAAGGCTGCTTACAAGGAAGAGGTAGCGGCAATAGAAGACCAGCTAGCAGAGGAGTTCGCCACGCTGTGCCGAGAATATTGCTAGCAAGTTTGGGGGGAAGCCTTAAATGTAGCAGGGGTTCCTTCAACTTCTGAGCTGAGGAAGCCCGAGAACATTTGGCTTCCCCTAGACATACAAGAGATAGAAGAGCTTCCTCCTGTCGCCCTACCTCGGAGACAGCACCTTTCATGCCCCCTCTTGTGATCCCAGAGCCCATTCCTGCTCTTACAGAACCTACAAGTTCCAATAAAGAGAAGGAACAGGGTGAAGGTGCTGAGAAGGTCACGAGCCAAAGCGTCGAGCCTATCGTCCCTCCACCAATGGCAACAAACAAAGGAAAACAAGTCCAATCCTCCTTTGAAATGAAGCTGAAGAGCATTGAAGCGGCCAGCACTTCCAAGTAGGACACATGCTTAGCTCTTACTTTACAAGTTATGCCTAAAGAGTATAATGTGTGTAACACACAAATGCACAATTAACAACCTAACTTAGAATTCAATTCGGGGCATAAAGTAATCAAAAAATGTTTCATAAACATCACAACATTAATATGACATGGATTTTTGCTAATATTTCTAAAGTAAAGGATTTAAGGACTTGACATAAACAAATTTCGTCTTAATGATAAGTACAATATCGATTTGTATAGGGTATATGGTCCGAGAGCCATGCATATCCACCTTCCTACTTGATACTTAGAATTTGTAACTTAAAAATGTTAATCTCAATAAAGTAGAAGGTTTGTAGACCCAACTTAACTAAAGTTTTGTTTAACAAATGATAAGACATCAATTTCCACAAGGCATGTGGTTCGAGGACCCTACATCACCAAGTTTCTATTTGATACTTAATAAGATATCTATTTCCACAATGTATGTGGTCCGAGGCCCCTATATCACCAAGTTTCTGTTTGATACTTAAAAATTGTAACTTAAGATGTTAATTTCTCCAAAGTAGAAGGTCTGTGGACCCGACATAATTAAGGTTCTGTTTAACAAATAATAAGACATCAATTTCCACAAGGTATATGGTCCGAGGACCCTAAATCACCAGGTTTCTGTTTGATACTTAAAAATTGTAACTTAAGATGTTAATTTCTCCAAAGTAGAAGGTCTGTGGATTCGGCATAACTAAGGTACTGTTTAACAAATGATAAGACATCAATTTCCACAAGGTATGTGGTCTGAGGACCCTACATCACCAAGTTTCTATTTGATACTTAAAAATTGTAATTTAAGATGTTAATTTCCCCAAAGTAGAAGGTCTGTGGACTCGACATAACTAAGGTTCTGTTTAACAAATGACAAGACGTCAATTTCCACAAGGTATGTGGTCCGAGGACCCTACATCACCAAGTTTCTGTTTGATACTTAAAAATTGTAACTTAAGATGTTAATTCCTCTAGGCTGATGAATGTTGGGAGTGTACCTTTGGCACTGGTCACACTTTTTTGCGTAGTCCTGAGCTTCCCTCTGCATGTTAGGCCACCAATATCCCTGAGTCAGAGCCTTATGGGTCAAGGACCTTTCCCCAGTATGGCTTCCGCAAATTCCCTCATGCAATTCTTCCAAAAGTGTCTTTGTTGACTCAGGGTGTACACATAACAAGTATGGTCCAAAAGGAGCGTTTATACAATTTCTGATCTTCGGACAGCCAGAAACGAGGTGTCTTTCGACGAATCTTATCTGCCTCGGACTTGTCCTCGGGAAGAATGTCGCTTTTCAAAAAAGATACCACAGGGTCAATCCAACTAGGTTCAGGCCTTATTAGGTGGATACGGGCGGCACTTGCAGTGGTCAGAGTTGGCTCTAGCAAGTCTTTGATGAGGATAATCCTAGGCAAACACTGAGTTGAGGACGTCGCCAAGGTGGCAAACGAGTCTGCATGTGTGTTTCCACTTCTAGAAACGTGAGAAAGGATAAAGGAATCAAATTCAGATTGTAAAAGTTTGACCTGGGTCAAGTACTCTTGCATTCTTGGATCCCTAGCCTCATGGTCCCCGTCACTTGTCCGACCACTAACTGAGAATCCGAGAACATATGAACTTCCCTTCTGCCTATCCTATGCACCATGTTCATACTGACCAAGACTACTTCGTACTCAGCCTCGTTAATAGTCGCCGAGAACGCTAATCTCAAAAATTTTTCGAAGACAATTTCCTTAGGGGATACCAAAACAAGTCTGACACCAGACCCCCTCTGGTTGGCTACCCCATCAACGAACACTTTCCAAATCGAAGGTCATTTGTCCATGATCATGCCAACTGATTTTTCATCCATGTGTGATTCCTTTGTAGTTTCTTCCAACAATGGTTCAATAAACTCCGCCACCAAATCTGCGAAAATCTGGCCCCTCACCGAGGTGCGCGGCATGTATTTGATATCAAAAGCTCCCAAAATAATTCCTCATTTAGCTACCCTTCCAGAGTAGTCAACACTTCGTAACACCAACTTGAGAGGCAGTTGGGTCAAAACCACAACGGTGTGGGACTGGAAATAGTGAGGAAGCTTTCGCGTGGCATGGACTACGGCCAGAAGTGCCTTCTTTAAGGGTAAGTAACGCACTTCAGCTTCATTCAAGGATTTGCTGACATAATAGATCGGTCTTTGCACCACGCCATCGTCCCTTATAAGGACCAGGCTGACTGCATGGACAGCCACAGCTAGGTACGCAAACATGATTTCATCAACCTCCGGCCGAGACATAATGGGGGGCCCGGAAAGATATTCCTTAAGTCGCTGGAAAGCTAAAGTGCACTCCTCGGACCACTGGAACCCTTTCCATTTATTTAACAGTTGAAAAAAAGGCCTACACCGGTCAGCTGACCGAGAGATAAATTTGCTGAGAGCAGCGATCATTCCGGTCAACTTCTGAACTTCCTTTGGATTTCGAGGTGGTTGTAGCCTTGGATGGCTCTGACCTGCACCAGATTCACCTCTATTCCTCTATATGTCACCATGTAGCCTAGGAAATTTCTGGAACCCACCCCAAAAGAACACTTTGAGGTGTTAAGGTGCAGTTTGTACTTTCTAAGTATTTGAAAGGTGTCGTCCAGATCTTTCATGTGTTTGGGTATTGTCTTACTCTTCACTATCATATCATCCACATATACCTCAATGGTCTTTCCAAGTTGCGACTCAAACATTCTGGTCATCATCCTTTGGTAAGTAGCCCCTGCATTTTTCAATCCGAACGGCATCACTTTATAGTGATAGTTCCCTGTTGGAGTAATGAAGACAGTCTTCTCCTAATCATCTGCCGCCAATGGAATTTGGTGATAGCCCTAGAAGGTATTTAAAAAGCTCATCTGAGGATGTCCTACCGTGGCATCCATAAGCTGATCGATGCATGGCATCGGGAACGAGTCCTTTGGGCAGGCTTTGTTTAAGTCTGTAAAGTCCACGCATACTCTCCAATTCCCATTCTTCTTTTTCACCACAACTGTATGCGCCAACCACTTTGGGTAGAAAACTTCTTTAATAGCCCCAGCCTTCTTGAGCTTGAGCACTTCTTCTTTAACAGCCTCGAAATGCTCTTTGGAGGCACGCCGAGGTGACTGCCTCCTAGGAACAATGGCAGGGTTGACGTTCAAATGATGACAAATGAAGCTTGGGTTAACCCTCGGAGCCTCATAGGGATCCCAAGCAAAGACATCGATGTTGTCTTTCAAAAACTCCACCAATTCCATCTTCTCTTGGTGTGGTAAACGTACACCAACTTGAAAAAACCTTTCGGGATCATCGGCTATCAGAAACTTCTCCAAATCTTCACACATGGCTTCCTCTGCTGTCACAACATCGAACGCATTCAGAGTCGTTAATTGCTATAAGTCCCTCATAACAGGGGCTGAGGACTCTGATTTAGCTTGATGTAGTACTGTAGCCGATATGCATTGCCTTGCCATTGCTTAGCTGCTAAGAATTTCTTCGGTGAATCCCCCTAAGGGGAATTTTACTTTAACATGCAAAGTTGAGGAGACAACACCCAAAGCATGCAACCAAGGCCTGGCAAGGATGACCGTGTATGGGGAATATGCGTCAACCACAATAAAATCCACCTTGACCGTTTCTGAGCTAAACTGTACGGGCAATCGAATCTGCCCTTTCGGTATGACGGCCTTCCCTTCAAAGCTTATTAGTGGCGAGTCGTAAGGAGTGAGGTCCTCCAGCTTTAACCTTAGCCCCTTAAATAAGTCAGGGTACATAATATCCGCACCGCTGCCTTGATCGATCATCACCCTTTTGACATCGTAATTTTCTATCCTCAAAGTGACCACCAGTGCGTCATCATGAGGTTGGATGGTCCCAACCTTATCCTCATCCGAGAATCCCAAAACAGACACATTCCCTTTAATCCTCTTTGGCTTCGAGCCCGACTCCTTTGCCTGGGAGTATGACATTGCCATCACCCTGGTAGGACAGGAACTAGTCCTGCCAGGCGCAGCAAAGATGACGTTGATCGTTCCCAAGGGTGGCTGAGATGAGTCGTTCTTCTGATTATTTGAACCTGACTGACTGCCTTGCCCGTTAGGTTGGTACAGATGCTGCTTCAATTTCCCTTCGCTAACAAGCTGTTCCAGATGGTTCTAGAGGGTCCGACACTTCTCGGTAGTATGACCCACATCCTGGTGGTACTGACAAAAAAGATTCTTATTCTGCTTCATAGGGTCCCCCGCCATCTTACTGGGCCATCTGAAGTAGGGTTCCTTACGGACTTTCTCCAGTAGTTGATGTACTGGTTCTCAGAACACAGTATTAACTGCTTGAGGAGTGGCTGAGCTAGACTGCCTAGAGTAATCTCTCCTCGGCTTATTGTTGTGATACCTGTCCGACTTGAAATCCATTCTTTCCTGCGGGATAACCTTTGCCTTACCCTTACCCTGCTGTTGATCTTCTTCAACCCTTTTGTACTCGTCAATATGGTCCATGAGGCGACGTACGCTCCGTACGGGCTTTTTGGTCAAGGATTTCCTCAAGTCATGATCAGTGGGAAGACCCACTTTAAAAGTATTAATCGCTACTTCATCAAAATCTCCATTTATCTTGTTGAACATCTCCCAATACCTGTCGGAGTATGCTTTCAACGTCTCACCCTCCTTCATGGCCATAGATAACAACGAGTCCAACGGTCGAGGAACTCTGCTACATGTAATGAACCGAGACATGAATGCCCTAGTAAGTTCCTTGAATGAACCGACAAACCCCGACTTGAGTCCATTAAACCACCTCATAGCAACAGGTCCCAAGCTAGAAGGAAAAACTTTGCACATCAAGTTTCATTGTGAGAATGCCCCGCTATCCTCTGATTAAAGTGGCTCACATGTTCCACTAGGTCTGTTCGGCCGTTATAAATGGTGAAGGTGGGCTCGGTGAATCGCCTGGGGAGCCTTCCATTCTCAATCCTGCGTGAGAAGGGCGATTTGGAGAGTTGATGTAACGCTCGGCTCATAGCGTCGTTTTCCAAGCCCCTGGAGGGGAGCTTCTTATGCTTGCGACCCGGTAGGTCATCCTCTTCATAGGAGGAGGTTTTGCTAGGGGGCGTCCAGGACCTTGAACCATAACTACTTCCCCGGGATTCCCCCGAGGACGGATTGGATGAGGGTGAAGCCCGCCTCCGTTTGACACGGCGCAACTTCTTCTTTAGGTGGTTAATCTCCCTCTTCATGGCCTTGGCATCATCCTTATGGGTGGTACTGCCTCCGCCACGCGTATAACTCGCGTCAGGATATACAGTATGAACACTTCCCTCTCGATCCATTTGGCGCTCAAGACGCTCAAAGAGATCTTCGGGCTGTGATCCCTGAGATTCTGCATAGTGTGAACCTAAACCTGCAATGATGTTCCAATTCCTTCAATGCTAGATTCCCACAGACGGCGCCAATTTTAAGTGCACAATTGTACCCGAACCAAAAAACGAATGTTGGGCTTAGGCTCAATAAGCCTTATACAATATAATTTGTAGAGTATGAGTTTGAAATCTAGGTTCGGGATGTTGGAGGTTTGATTAGCAAGCTAGAATATTACAATCTGTGCAAATGAGGAACGAATATGACAAATAGATCTCCTCGGACGTACGCCGAGAACGATTTGTATAAATACTCTCTTTCTAGGCCAAAGTTTACAATTCTTAGTTCTCTTTTTAGTTTAGGAGCCGATCCCATTCTCTTTCCTCTCTTGTCTCCTTATATACTTCTTTCTCTTCACTGTTCATCCACGTGTCATACAAATCTTTCCCTTAGATACTTGTTCCATCCATCACCTTCTTGAAATCTTTAAATAATAGCAGGAAGGTTCAATTCTATTGTTCAGAGGTCATTTCCCCATTAATGCGGCCAGGGAGGTAGATGCAGGGTCTTTAATGTGGAGGTAGCAGCCTTTTTCCTAGATATTTCTATTACATCCTTGTGTCTAGAGGGTGCTTGGATCATTCTCTTACCCATCAGTTTTTCCAGAATTCTGCCTTTAACCTTCTTGACGAGTCTCAGGGTCATTGCTGGGCTAGTCCGAGGAGACATTCCTCCTCGGACAACTCCTCGGACCTTTATGGTGCATACTGACTTGTGGGCCTGGAGGCCTTAACCAAAAACAAACTGATATCCGTTAATAAAGCCCAAAACCCAAATGTTTATTTGGGAATTTTTACCCCCCACACTTGATTTCTATGATTGGATTAAATTGAGTAACATAACATATATTATGCAAAAATCTAAAAGCCTTAAGCTCATTTATATAGCATATCCTCCTTTATTAATAAGAGAACTACGATTTGAATTCCATTTCTTCCACTATTATAAGTATTAAATTATTTATTAAAAAAAAAAATATCATGTACACCTATGGAGTGGTGGGTCCAAATCCAGTTTATTTTAAAACCAATAACTTGAAAAATTCAATACCTTTTTATTTTTTCTGATATAAAAAATTCAATACCTAATCTACAGTATTTAAAAAATTATTCACCAAAATTGCCCACTAAAGTAAAAAGGGTGAACGACTTTTCTAATATTCAGCCTTAATTTTCCATGGTAAATAAGTTCAAGGCACCTCAAGTAAGGCCTTTAAGTATGTCTTCTATTCATCAAATCAAGGTCAATCCCTGAAAGCAAGAAGAAATGAGCAACTAAAAAGGTCATGTTGTTGTGCGCACTTATCCTGCCGAAAGCCACATAAACCCACTCCTCCAGTTTGCCAAACGTTCAGCCTCCAAAGGGCTCAAGGCCACTCTAGCCACAACCCATTACACTGTCAGGTCCATTCATGCAGCCACAGTTGGTGTTGAGCCCATCTCAGTTGGCTATGATGAAGGTGGATATAAGCAAGCTCCTAGTACAGAAGCCTACTTAGAGTCATTCAAATCAGTTGGTTCAAGAACTCTATCGGAGCTCATATCAAAATTCAAATACTCAGCCTCACCAGTAAACTGTGTTGTTTATGACTCTTTGCTTCCATGGGCTCTTGATGTGGCCAGGCAAATTGGCATTTATGCAGCAGTATTCTTGACGAACTCAGCTTCTTTGTGCTCCATGTACTGGCATATCGATCATGGTCGCCTGACTTTGCCAGTGAAGCAAGAAACTGGGCCTGTGTTGTTGCCTGGACTACCTTCACTTGGCCTTTCTTACTTGCCTAGTTTTCTTGCGCAACCTTCAAGTAAGTCTGCTTATTTGGCAGTGATCATGGAAAAATTTAGCTGTTTGGATAAAAATGACTGGGTATTCTGTAACAGTTCTGAAGAGTTGGAAAGTGAGGTAACTTTCTTTTAACTAACTAACTATGATAGGGGTGTGTGTGTTTTTTTTGGCATAGGTAGTTCTATTACTTTATATTGTTAAGAATAGATGCCAGGAAGAAACATATTTTGGAAACATTGAGTTATATGAACATGGTTAAATAAATCCGGGTCATAGCATTACTATATAATCTGCCAGAAGTAAATTGAAACCAAAATGAGAAATCAAATGATGTTAAGAGGGAAAAAGTAGAAGATGGAATATGTGAATTCCTTTTTTTTTTTTTTTTTTTTTTATTATTTAATTTTTGATGAGATGAGATCAGAAGACCAAGGAATTTCCAAATAATTTAGCGCTTCTCAATATATTCATTATAATCTTGGACAATGGATAAGAATGAAATATATAACTATAGATTTTTATTTACAGCTTCTCAATATGTTCAGGATAATCTTGGACAATGGATAAGTATGAAGTATATAACTGTACTTTTTAAATTTGGAAATCGTGTATTTTATTTATGCCTTTATTGAAATATGATAAAAGATTAGGAGTCTCTCCTGTTAAAAAAAAAAAAAAAAAGTGTTACGTATACAATATTTTCACAACAAATTATAGACGGTTAGTTATTATTGGTTTAAATTTGAACTAAACTCTAAGATTACTTTTTTGCCCCAACAATAACAACTAGTAACAACCTGCCACTTAGAATTTGTTGTGAAAATATTGTGAAAATATTGTAGATATATCATTTCTAAAAAAAAAAAAAGAGAAAAAAAGATTAGGAGTCTTTTTTTTTTTGAGAATTAAAGATTAGGAGCCAAATCTATCAAATTCTACATTATAGTTTTATATGCCAAGTAGTAAGACCTGTATTTGTATAATTGTATATCTTTCTCATTTTGTTCATTGATTGTTGAAAAGCTAGTGAAGGCCATGTCAGGACTCTACCCTTGGTGATGGTTGGTCCAATGGTGCCATCAGCCTACCTAGATCAGCAGATTAGTGGAGACATAGCTTATGGCGCCAGTCTCTGGGAGCTTAGTACTGACCAGTGCTTGAGCTTAGTAGTGACCAATGTAGTGGCAGCTTATGTCACTGTAACAAGTTTCAAAATCATTTTAAAGGCCACAACCAAGAAATGTCCTAACAAAACTCTCAACTACATTGTAAATTTGTGTCCAAAACAATGACTCCAAAGAGCCTGTATTACATTCCACCAACACATTGATGTCCAAAGCTCAGCGAAAAAAAAAAAAAACTAATTCTTGATGGGTTCTCAGTCCCTATAACCTAACACATTGATGTACAAAGCTAAGCTAAAGAAAAGTTATTCTTATGAGTTCTCAATCCCTCTAACATCACAAGGGGCTTAAAAATCTTCAACCAGCTCTCTAGTATCTAATAATCCACAGGCATCTAGACAACTTACAAATTTGGAACAGAACCATATATCTCAATTGTTCAATCTACTATCATTTCAGGAATGCATCCTCTAATCAAGTTTTATCAAAGGTCCTATGATTAAACAACCTTCTATTGTTGACATATTGGGTTGTACTGTATGATGAAGCACAGGTTCGTCAGTCGTATTGAGTTTGTCCAGATGGAACCGAATGGTTGCTGGCGTCGTGGAGGAAACAATCAACTCTCTGAAAATGGACACCGGTGTGGTGCCTGCCACAACGCCTCCGATGCCAAAGTTAGTATATTGAGGGTTTAAAACAATATTCAAGGAATATAATGAGTAAGTGCGTTCTCTATCATTCATACCTCCCCCTGGTGCTTGTGAGGACTGTATATATATGTTCTCCTGGCTTCTAACCGTTGGAGTAATGATTGCAGCTATAATGCTCCTATTGGTAACGCCTTGTGTCCTTTTAATGTGGCCTTTAATGGGTGTCCAACGGTCTGCACAGCTGTTTATGTAACCGTCCGAGAGGTTATCCCTTTATTGAATGGTTGGGTATCTTCGTCATTAATGTGGGTGTCCGGTTGGCTCGTCGCAAGAGATGACTTCGTCATTAACTTAATGTCGTCTATATGAGCTGGAGGCGTTAGTCCCATCAGTTTCCGTGGTCGTTGTGACGTGTCAAGACGACCATGGAAGTTTAAAAGTTATCTGCAGCTTTTGGGGTTCTATTAAGTATTTAAGGCGTAGTGGCAGTGCTTGGTATGTTGTGGCCACGTGGCATGTTTCGAATGGGGCAGTTTAATGCTCCCATTGTGACCCTTGGTTTCCCCGCTGCTTTTCAGTTTCTGGTGTTTATCTTTTTAAAACTTCCTCCTTTCTTCTTAACCTTCTTATTTTTTATTTCGCTTTGTTTTTGAGTCATCATTGCTGTCACCATTGTTGCCGTTTTCCTTCTACAATTTCTGCGATTTCGCTTTCCTTCTCCATTGCTTTTTGAGCTTAGTTCTGAAGAGTGGAAAATTTTGTAGTAATGTCTGATTTCGCTTTCTCCTTTTTTTTATTTTTTATTTTTTAAGCTTGTTTTGAGCCTTTATGCTTAGTAGTTCTGAGGTTAGGGTTCTTTGTCCCTCTGTTTCCTACCTTTTTGCATGTTTAGGGGGATCCTCGGGTGCTTTTCCACACCTTGAGAGGTACACTTTAGAGGGTAGTGGGCTGAGTATAGTGTTGGCTGATTTGCTGCCATTGCTGCGTCAATCGCTTAATTGGTTTGAGGGCCTGGTAAAAAAAGGGGGGAAATGGAGGAGGTGAGATTAAGTGAGTTAGAAACCGGTTTATCGTCTAGCGATAGACCCATAGAGGGAGATACCGCCATCTCTGCTCCTTGGGAGATTAGGGCTTTTCAAGCTCTTGAGACCGTGTGTGGTTTAGACAGAGAAACCCTTTTGAGGTTCAGGGATAGGTTTCAATTCCCAGATAGGGTTGGGGTTTGTCTGCCGAGTTAGGAGGATCGGGCTTGCCATTTTTACCCCAGGGAGGTATGCTTCTATGAGGCTGCTTTTCTTTGTGGGCTTAGGTTCCTTGTCCATCCTTTCCTTATGGAATTGTTGGATCATTTTGGTATCGCTCCAGGGCAACTTATGCCCAATTCGTGGAGAATTGTGGTCAGCTATATGGGGATATGGCTGGCTGCTACTGACGGAGGCATGATTAGGGTGGACAAGCTTTTTTACCTATATCGTTTGAAAGTGTCCAAAGAAAATGGATATTATGAGCTGGTGCCGTGGGAGAGAAGAACTAGGATCGTCTGGGATTTGCCCTCGTCGTTCAGATATTGGAAGTCTCGGTTCTTTTTCGTGTTTAGGGACGATTGGGAGACTCCCTCTAACGAGGTTTGGGGTGATCTCCCAAGGTTGCTCCGTCGATGGAGTACCCTGAACTTAGGTGCGTCATTGTTCTTCCCGACCTTTCAGCTTTCTGTTTACTTATAACCACTTAACTCTTATGCTCGTTTGTTTCATGCAGTTAAGAGACGACCTAAGTTAAAAAGCAGGTACAAGGATCGGGTTGACAAAGTGCTTGAATACGCCCAGTCGATTGAAGATTTTAATGACCTGGTAGATCCCTGGATCCTCGATTTCTACTGTCTTGGAAATAGAGGAAAAAAATAGTAAGTACCTAAGTTTGTCCATATGTTTTGTAAGGAATTTTTTTTTTTGACTGTTTCCTTTTGCAGGAATGACCACAAAATTCAAACAAGGAATGTATGCCTAGATGAGGGCTAAAAAGAATGAGCCTTTGTCCAAGCTTGGGACAAGGGGGGTACGGGTGATGGAAAAGGGTACTCCTGTCGTCACGGCCACGCCCTCTACTCCTACTATTGAGTTGGTGAGAACGGCTTCTCTAGACGTTTCAATCGAGGAGATTCCCTCCCAAAGGACAAAAAGGCAGAGGACCAGGGATAGGCAAAAGGAGAAAGTTGACTCCCGGTCTTCCAGCTTCTGGGACGATGCCGAGGTGGCATAGGCTCGGTTTCAGGATGTTTTTACTGCTGACGACATGAGGGCATTTTCAGGAGTGCCGGCTAACAAAGTAGTGGGTTGCCATCTCCACAAGCTAGTTCTGGTACTTGAGTTGTACAATGTTATCTTTTCATCCTTTAGTGTCGTTTCCTGACACAAGTTTTATCTCTAGGTGCTTGGGGAGAGTCTTCACATCTCCTCCGAGTATCTTGCTCAGGATGCGAAGGTCGTTTCGTCCACATCTAGGATCGAGGCCCTGGAGGCGGAGAGTTCTAAGTTGAGGAAGGATTTAATCTCCTCCATGGACGAGGCCAACTCCGTCAAGGAAAAGGTAAAAACTCTTGAGGATAAGCTTAGGGTGGAGAGGCAGCTCATTCTAGAGAAGGACGAACAATTATCCGTTGCTCAAGAGAAGCTGAAGGTAATTGTTGCTAAGGCCGTCGAGGGTTTTCAACAGACAGAAGAGTACAACTCCGTGCTCTTCAGTTGGTACTTTAAGGGGTTCGAACTTCTTCGTTGGTACATGATTAAGCATCCCTCAAGAGTAGACCTTGAAGGCCTTGACATGGAGGTAGTTGACATAGAGAAGGTGGCAGACGAGGTCACTCAATTTGCAGCTTTTGAAGATGCTCCCGGGGACACTCCTTTGCCCCCTCCAGACGTTGAAGACACTGCGGCTAATGTTTGATCTTGTTTCAAGTTAAAGAGTTGTTGTTCATTTTTTTTTTTTCCTTTTCACCTAGTGTATTTTGGGCTTTTAGTTATATTTCTAGAACAATGCTTTTTTGCCTAGCGTTTATGGGCTGTTAGTTGTAATGTCAAAGCAATGGTACTGACCCTCTGGTTTTTGGGCTTTTAAGTTTATTTGTGATTTCAAACTTACTTGCATGTAACCAAGCTCGTGGGTGCTTTTTGCGCTCCGCGTTATGCCTATTGCTTCTTTCTTTTTGTCTGTTTAGGCAGGATTTCATCAGTAATGTACATCCGTCTAAGCGGAATCTTATTACTTATTCATTTTTGTGACCATCTTTTGGCTTTGTCAATAATGTACATCCGTTTAAGTGGAATCTTATTACTTATACGTTTTTGTGACCATCTTTTGGCTTCGTCAATAATGTACATCCGTCTATGCGTGATCTTATTACTTAGCCGTTTTTGTGACCATCTTTTGGCTTCGTCAGTAATGTACATCTATCTATGCGGAATCTTATTACTTAGGCCATTAAGATAAATTTTGGCTTCGTCAGTAATTTACATCCATCTAAGCGGAATCTTATTACTTAGGCCTTTAGGATAAATTTTGGCTTTGTTAGTAATTTACATCCGTCTAAGTGGAATTTTATTACTTAGGCCTTCTCTCTTTTCCTGTTTGCACAAAGACATTAGCTGAATAATTCTTTTATTAATTTCAGGAATGAATACACTTATTTGTTACATCTGTTGGTGGTACTTCTTCAGGTGCTTGATGTTCCAGGGTCGTGGGAGCCTCTGTCCATCTAGGGTTTCCAGGTGATAGTTTCCTTGTCTGGAGTAATGGACGACTCAGTAAGGTCCTTCCCATGTGGGGCCGAGCTTTCCTTGGGCCGAGTCCCTAGTCGCCGTCGTGACCTTGCGCAGGACGAGGTCGCTTGTGTTAAGTCGTCTGAGCTTTACCCTTTTGTTGTAGTATTCAGCCATCTTTTGTTGATACTTCATCATCCTATTGGAAGCTTTATCTCTAACTTCATCCAAGCAATCCAGGTTAACGCGAAGCTGGTCATCATTATTTTCTTCGTGGAATACCTCTTGCCTGATGCTGGCCGCTCCTACCTCGACCGGGATCACTACTTCAGTGTCGTAAGTAAGCCTGAAAGAGGTTTCTCTGGTTGGGGTTCTTGCTGTTGTTCTGTACGCCTATAGAACGTTGGGCAATTCTTCTGGCTAGGCACCATTTGCGTCTTCTAGCTTGGCTTTAATAATCTTCAGCAGTGTTCGATTCGTCACCTCAATTTGACCGTTCGCCTGCAGATGCCCTGGGGATGAGAGCTGGTTCTTGATGCCTAGGCTTGAGCAAAAGTCCTTGAAACCTTGGCTGTCGAACTACTGCCCATTATCTGATATGATCATCATTGGGATCTCGAACCTGCAAATTATATTCTTCCATACGAAGTTTCGGATTCGTGCTTCGGTGATGGTTGCTATTGCTTTTGCTTCGACCCATTTCGTGAAGCAATCAATTGCAACTAGTAAGAATCTTACTTGACCTTTACCAAGGGGTAGTGGGCCGATGATGTGAATTCCCCATTGTGCGAAAGGCCATGGGGATGATATAGTCGTCAGTCTTTCTACTGGAAGTTGTTGGACGTTCTCGAACCTCTGACACTTGTCACATTTCTTCACGAGTTCTACCGTGTCCACTTGCATGGTTGGCCAGAAATATCCTGTTTGAATGACCTTGCTTACCAAGGACCTGGGACTAGCATGGTCCCCGCAAATTCCTTCGTAAATTTCTTCTAGGATGTACTTAGCTTCTTCTTCGTCGACACACTTCAAGTAAGGCATGGAGAAGCCTCTCTTGTATAAGGTGTCATTTAGGATCATAAATCTGGTTGCTCTTTTCCTGATCTTTTTGGCCTCCTTGGTGTCTTGAAGGAGGTGCTTATCTTGGAGAAGCAATACAATTGGCGTCATCCAGCTGCTTTTGCTCTGGATTGCCAACGCTAGAACTTCTTCAATGCTGGGGTGTTTCTGAATCTCCATGTCTATCTCCATGTTCGTTGTTTCTTCCTCTGACGAGGCCATTTTTGCGATCTCGTTTGCTGCCATATTCTCACCTTTGGGGATCTGTGCGAATTCCAATTTGTCAAACTCCCGGGCTAGATGTTTCGTCAGCTTGAGGTATCTCTGCATTCTTTCCTTCTTTGCTTCATATTCTTCTTTGATCTGCCCTATCACTAACTTTGAGTTGCTCTAGATGAGCAGGTTCTTAACCTCGAGTGCCTTCCTGAGTCTCACCCCCGTCAGTATTCCTTCGTACTCGGCCTCGTTATTGGTGGTTGGAAACTTCAGTCGAACTCCATATTTGAGTATTTCTCCGTTATGGGCCTTTATGATGACTTCTACTCCTCCCCTCTTTTAAGCTGATGAACCATCAGTCTGGATCGTCCAGCGTTCTGTGTTATCGCCGAGGTTGTCATCTTCGGGGAGGGTGAATTCAGCAATGAAGTCTGCTAAGGCTTGCGCTTTTATGGAAGTTCTGGGTTGGTATTTGATGTCAAACTGGTTGAGCTCAATTGCCCACTAAACCATTCTTCCGGTTGCTTTAGGTTTGTTCATTGACTTCTTGATAGGTTGGTCCGTCATCATCAGGATTGGATTTGCTTCGAAATATGGTCGCAGCTTGCGCGAAGCTACCACGAGGGCGAGTACAATTTTTTCAATCCTGGAATATCTGGCTTCTGCTCCTTGGAGAGCTTGGCTGACGTAATAAAATGGGAGTTATTTCTTGTCTTCTTCTCGAATCAAAGCTACACTCACGGCCGTGACTGACGCTGACAGATATAGATACAAATTCTCCCCCTCCTTAGAGGGACTTAGGAGGGGGGGACTGCTCAAGTAACGTTTGAGTTCTTGAAACGCTGCTTTGCATTCGTCAGTCCAAGCGAATGCTTGCTTCAATGTCTTGAAGAAGGGTAGGCACCTGTCTGTTACTTTAGAGACGAACCTATTGAAAGCTACAATCCTTCTTGTGAGCTTTTGGACTTCTTTGATGGTCTTGGGTGATGTCATGTTAAGTATGGCCTGAACTTTCTCTAGGTTGGCCTCGATCCCTCTTTAAGACACCATGAACCCTAAGAATTTCCCCGAGGCTATACCGAAAACACACTTGCTAGGATTCAACTTCATTTGGTACTTTCTAAGGGTGGCAAAAGTCTCCTTAAGGTCGTCAAGATGGCCAAGCTCTTCTTTGCTCTTGATGAGCATATCGTCTACGTATACCTCTATATTCCTGCCAATCTGCTTACTGAACACCTTGCTTACTAGCCTTTGGTAAGTTGCCCCTGCGTTCTTCAGTCCGAAGGGCATCACCCTATAGCAATAGAGCCCTTGACTAGTGATGACAACAGTTTTTTCTTGGTTGTCCTTTGCCATTTTTCCTTGGTTGTATCCTGAGAAAGCATCCATGAACGTCAGCAACTTATGGCCGGCCGTAGAATCCACCAGTTGCTCTATTCTTGGTAGCGGGAAGCTGTCTTTCGGGCAAGCTTTGTTTAGGTCCGTGAAGTCCACACACATTCTCCATTTCCCATTTGCTTTCTTCACTAGCACGACGTTGGCGAGCTAATCAAGATAGTAAACCTCCCAGATAAAGCTAGCTGACGGCAGTTTGTTGACCTCGTCTGTAATTGCTTGGTTTCGTTTTGGCGCGAAGACTCGTCGTCTTTGCTAGACGGGCTTTTTTTCTGGATCTACGTTCAGCTTGTGTTGGATAACTTTTAGGGATATGCCTAGCATGTCCTTGTGACTCCATGCTAAGACGTCCAGGTTTTCTTTGAGAAACCTTACAAGCCTTGTTCTCATCTCGGGACTCAGCATCGTCCCCATTCTTGTCGTCTTGGATGCTTCTCCTTCGACCAATTCTACTGTCTCCAAGGCTTCCACTTTATCTTCTTCTTTCTTCTCGATTACCCATGTATGGTTCTCCTTTGTAGCCAAGACGGCTTGGTAGCATTCTCGGGCCAAGACCTGATCTTCTTTCACTTCTCCAACGCCATTCTCAGTTGGAAACTTTACCTTTAGGCAATAGGTGGACGTGGCTGACTTCCACTAGTTAAGTGTAGGTCTCCCAATAATCACATTGTAGGATGATGGGCAATCTACCACCAAAAAGTCTAGTTGACAGGTCAGCTGCCTCAGGTAGGTCCCTACTGTTACTGTCAGCGTCACTATACCCTTTGGGTACACCTTGTCTCCACTGAAGTTGATGAGGGGGGAGTCAAATGGACGCAGCCTTCCTGGATCTAGCTTTAGCTGCTGGAAGGCAGCTAGATCCAGGAAGGCAGGCATGTAGATGATATCTGCGGAGCTATCATTATCTACGAGGATCCTCTTGGTATTGAACCCTTCAATCGTGAGCATGATAACCAAGGGGTCATTGTGAGGTTGCTTCACCCCTTTAGCGTCTTCCTCGTTGAAAGACATGTATTTACTTGCTGTTTGCATGCCTTTTTTAAGGATCTGAATGACCCTCCCGTGAATGGCCCTCCTGTGATCGTCTTTATCTCCCCGATCATATCTTGCAGTGGCTTGAATAGACGATCTCCGCTTTTTGACGAGGATTCGTGCTGGTGCTTATTACCGTCCCTAAACCTGTTGGACTCTCCCTTCTTCACATACTTCTGTAATTTCCCTTTTTGTATCAATTCTTCTATTTGTCCATTCAGGTCCCGGCAATCCTCCGTGTAGTGGCCATGATCTTTGTGGAACTGGTAGTACTTGTTCTTGTCACGCACATTGCGGGAAGAATGTAATGGCCTCAGCGACTTGAGGATGTGCTCATCCTTAATCTGCATTAAAATTTTATCAACAGGCATAACCAGAAGAGTAAATTTTACCATTCGTGGAGCTCTTTCGTCATTCCTTTTATCTCCGTCACTGTTTCGACGACCTGAACGTTCCCTCTTTTTCCCCTATGTTCGTCCTCCTCCTTCCCTCTTTTGCTGGCTTTCCTTCGTCCACTATGGATGCTAATGGATTTTCTGCATTCATGTACTTTTGCGCTTTTAAGAGCATTTCTGCCATCGTCTTAGGTGGATTTTTTGCCAGCGAAACCACAAACTCCCTAGACTTCAGCCCTGCTTTAAAGGTAGTCAGCTGTCTTTGTCGTCAGCGTCGTCCACTTCCAGGGTTTCTCGGGTGAAACGTTTCACGTATGACCGCAAAGTTTCTTTCTGCCCTTGCTTAATAGTGAGTAGGTGATCCGTGGGTCTTTTTGGGCATTGCCCTCCGACGAAGTGGCACAGAAAGGCGCTACTTAGCTGTTCAAAGTTATCAATGGATAAGGTTGGCAGTTTTGTGAACCACTCTCTTGCACCTCCCTTAAGCGTGGTAGGGAAAGCGCGACACATTATTTCATCAGGGGGTTGCTGGAGGCCCAATGTTGTCTTGAAGGTATTAAGGTAGTCCTGGGGTCTTTAAGCTCGTCGAAAGGCTTAAGCTGAGGCAACCGAAACTTCACCGGTACCGATCGTTCCAAGACTACCACGGTGAAAGGAGAATCTGTCGCCCTAACCATCCTATCCAGGCTCCGATCGGTCTTCTCCTTAATGGTATTTTTCAGTTCGTCCATCTCTTTCCTCATCTCTTGAAGGAGATCAGAATTTTGCTTGTCTGGAGTAGAGGTCCTTCGTCAATTGCTTCGACCATGGCTGTCTCCTTCATCCTCTTGAACAGCTTTGGACTGATTCTCCTCCTGCTGAAGCCGTTGCCTCATCTCCTGAATCTGTCTAGTGAGCTCTTCAACTGTAGCCACAAGATCTTGGACTTGTTGAGCCAAGGCCCCTGAATCCTAATTTGACTCCATCCGAATATTAAAGTTGGTAAAAACTACTCTTTTCGAACCTTAGTATGAAAATATCGTTCTCACAGACGGCGCCAAATTGATGAAGCATAGGTTCGTTGAGTTCATCTAGATGGAACCGAATGGCTGCTGGTGTTGTGGAGGAAACAATCAACTCCCTGAAAATGGACACCGGTGTGGTGCCTGCCATAACGCCTCTGATGCCAAAGTTAGTATATTGAGAGTTTAAAACAATATTCAAGGAATATAATGAGTAAGTGCGTTCTCTATCATTCATACCTCCCCCTGGTGCTTGTGAGGACCGTATATATATGTTCTCTTGGCTTCTAACCGTTGGAGCAATGATTGCAGCTATAATGCTCCTATTGGTAACGCCTTGTGTCCTTTTAATGTGGCCTTTAATGGGTGTCCAACAGTCTGCACAGCCGTTTATGTAACCGTCCGAGAGGTTATCCCCTTATTAAATGGCTGGGTATCTTCGTCATTAATGCGGGTATCCGGTTGGCTCGTCGCAAGAGATGACTTCGTCATTAACTTAATGTCATCTATATGAGCTGGAGGCGTCAGTCCCATCACTTTTAGGGCTGTCCACGGGTCGGGTTGGGTCGGTTTTGGACCCAACTCGGACTCGACCTGCCGGCGTCGGGTGGAGGGGCAGAGGAACCCGTAACCGACCGTCGGAAAAATCGATTGAGTCGGTTTCGGGTGCGGGTGCGGGTGAGCGTTGGTCGGGCCAGGCGGGTCGTCGGAATAAAGAAAGGATCGAAATCTGAAAAAAAAAGCGTCGCCAAAATCTGAAAAAACTCACCGGATTCTGCATTTTCTCGCTGGATTGTACATGTTTTTTCTAAAAATCACTGGGCTTTGGCCAGATTTCCTCGAATTGAAGCTTGATCTCGTCAGATCTCCTCTATTCGAAGCTTGTTATTGCCAGATCTCCTTGAATCTAAGCTCGATCTTACCAAATATAGTCGAGTTCTCTTTAGATCTCCTCGAATCTAAGCTTCATCTTGCCGAAGTTGGCCGGATTTAAGCATATTTGAGTGAGGATTTGAGCGGATTTGAGTAAAGAGATGCCAAACGTCGCCAGATCGGAGCTAAGAAACCCAAATGTCGCCGGATTTCAGCTTTTTTTTGAGGTTTTGTCGGGCGGGTCGGGTAGATTGGGTTCTTGAGGACGAAACCCGTCACTCGACCCGTCGGGGTCGGGTTCTGAAGACTGGGACCCGTCACTGACCTGTCGGAGGTGTCGGTCCGACCGTGACGGGTCGGTTTCGGTCGGGCTGATTGGGTTCGGCGGGTCGTCGGGTACTCTAGATAGCCCTAATCACTGTATATGTATCTTCAAATCAATAGCTTATTCAATTTCTTTTATTTCTCAAATTAATTTTCCTTTTGAAATGGATAATCAGATTCCAAGCACACATTCAAACGGTAGAAGATGAAATGAAGTTTTGCATGAAGTATGACCATAATATCGCTGGTAATACAAGAGTAATTTTGCTGATAGCAGATAAATCTGATATACAAACAAAAACTCATTTCCATGAACAACTAGACCTTCTCCAGGCTTTTTCTTCTTTTTTATTTTTTATTTTTTTTATTTTTTAAATCCAAATAAAGTTTTGGAATTTAAAAGTGGAAAGTGGGTTAGAAAAATAAGCAAAAGCTTTAATTTACTAATTCTAAAGTAAGGCTTCTTGATTATTTCCCTTTTCTTGTCCAACAAAAGTGAATTATCACATCATTATACACTATAAGAGCATTGACTCACTGGATTAATTAATTATTCAAATTAATTGAAAAATGTATGTGAACCTAAAATTGAAACATGTATTGCTGTACATATGAAATAGTTGCGAGATTGAAAAAGGGCTACAGATTTATATTCTTTATTGAAAAATGGAGACATATTATTTGACAAGAACGGCACACCTCTTTATCTTGTTACAAATTCTGGATTAGCTCCAATACAACTCATTTTAGAAGATGCTATATGCAAGCAAATGAAGAGTGAGACTTGAAAACTCTGACTCTGGGCCATTTTGAGGAAGTTCACATATTATATAAGCACTGCTAGCCTGTCGTTACATCACCCTGCAATGATAAAAGAATGCCTAACATATAATTATGTATCAACACCGAAAACCTCAAATATATTACAAGGTTTTATGGGGTAGAACCATGTGTGAGAAAAACTGCTTGAGCTAGTATTGTCATTTCCACTAGTTAATATATTTATTAAAGTTATACTTAGATATTAGATACTCCTGTTCATCCGATTTATTAGTATTCAAGCTTTGTGCTATCAAGGTTCACTTCATTGGGTTTCATGCAAATTAAATAAAGAGTTCAATAAGGTAAGGACCTCATAAATTAGGCATACAGAAATCAATATTAGAAAATGCAAGCCTTTTTGTAAGGCGAGAGAGAGAGAGAGGAATTGCATCAACTCGTAACTTTATACGGGAAATATAAGAGAAAAGACTCAGTTACTAGATTTTGTTCATCAGCTAGAGGTTTTTTTATTTAAAAAAAATTTAAATATGATTTAATTTTCTTTGGAAATTCAGGTCCTTATATATTTTTTTAGAGAGATTCTGTCTCAAAACTGTATGAAATCCTCCACTGTCAGTAGCGTATGCCGACCAAACAATGTAAGCTTTTCTCATTTAGGAGAAACTGGTGATATTAAGCTAATCTTGCTTGATATTCTACAGTCAACTGTACACAAGAGTCGGTTAAAGTTATGATGCATGCAGTCAAGCTATCCCTCCAGATTCAGCATGCCAACCTTGTTCTTCTTTCATGATTCCAAAATCTCTTCCAAAGGTGGCCAGTCTCGACAAAACGGACTATAAATATCATATAATTATAAGTTTTATATTAATTTAGCAGAGTAGAGTCATATTAGATTATTAGTCTTCAACTAGGAAGCATGGACATGGACATGGGTACGAGCCCGACATAGTGACAAGCAATTTTTGAAAAATTATGACATAAAATGACTTGTACGGCACTAGTATGACATGGATACTACCCGGGTACCACACGAGTACAACACCCTATATAAAGTATCTGTGCTTCCTAAGTCATCAACTTGGTTAGTTTGCATGAGCTTCTTCTGAAGTATGCTGTGAGCTAGTTGTTTGATTTTGAAATGTACATAAAGAGAAATTAAAAACATATGAAAGAGAACTTTTCATAGTTCAACTAAAACCCAATGACAGGGTTTTCAGTTCATGGAAAATTTAAAGGTTACTAAAAGAAGTAATTGCTTACCATAACACTTAAAAGAGTCCCTGATTTGGATGTGTGGATCATAAGCCGGTGCTGCACTGTCACTTATTATGTAATAATCAGGCATTGAAAAATATTTCAGCTATAGCTTCATTTGGCCACCCAAGCAAGGAAGACATAATAACTTAGCACTTTCCACACAAAATTCTTTATGCAATATGAATTTACCCGTGATTTGAAGATGGTGTCTAGCACAAACACCATATATACAGAATCAGCTATTGTTTCAATCTATTAAAACCTAAATGCATATTGTTAATAATGACAAAAGGACAAGAGAGTTTTATTCAAACGCCATGTGTATACAGGATGGTAGTGTTAGTATTATGTGCCTTCAAAAACATACATTTTTATTTGATAATAAATTATATTTTCACATATAGAATTATTTTGGGTATGTTTCATTGTTTAAATGTGGCATGTGATGTCGCTTATGTAGAAAAATCATGTTAATGGTTAAGGAACCAAAGACAAGGAGTAATGATTTTTAATAGATTATTAAATTGTTCTAGGTTATGAATATTAATTGAATATCACCACTGAAGCCTTTACTTGTTATGCTACCATATGATAGGATATATGATAGGATGATTTACCCCATCATTGAGGTAGTGACTTTAAGCAAACAAGCGGGTGTAATGTAACAAGTACATACACTGAATCGGGCCCAATCAAGAACACCTTATGTGGTGATCACTGTTAGTTAAAAAGTTATTCTATCACAATTTCCTATTGTCCTCAAACATGAAAGGTTTGTGTATATTTATTACGCACATAACTTTGATAATGTCAATTGTCAATTGGTGATGCTCTTTTTTTTTAAAGGCTATATACAGACACGTTGGGTTATGTGTGTAATGAGTAAAATATGTAAATGCTCAATAATGAATTCACTAGTCTCTAAAGAAGATAGTACATTCAGTTGTTTTTCATATTGAAGTTGGACTCAAAACAAAACTGGCTGGCAACTTTTTTTTAAAGTGTTTTTCATATATACAATATTGTGTGTGTGTGTGTGAGTGTGTGTGTGTGTGTGTTCAAGTTACTCCTGGTGTAATTCTAAGTAATGTTACACCACTCATTATTTTTTAATAGGATGCCAATTTTGACAAATCCACCGTTGGATTACATTATTTTCATATATTCTCCATACTTGCAAAATTTCAAGGTAATTGAATATCAATATTCATATCATCAATCAATTGTTTAAAATCAAGTGTTTGTAGTTTAAAATAATACATAACAAATGTGTTTATGGATGAAATGGTAAATAACATCCGATTAGCATGAAAATTGGCATGCATATTAAAAATATATAGAACATGTAATCCAATGGTAAGATTTCCAAAATATGAATTCAATAACAAGTTATTGGGTGGTGTAACATTGCTTAGAGTTGCACCAGGTATAACTTGAACCTAACCCATATATATGTGTGTGTGTGTGTGTGTGTGTGTGTGTGTGTGGGTCTGTTTTGGATAGAACCCAGGCCCAAGTAGAAAACAAGGACCCTGGGCCCTTTACTTATTGTTTTGGGAGACTTGTCTTGGTTCACTGCAGCTAAATAGGTTGATTACGAACTAGATGGTGCATAGAACACGACTCCTACAACACATGCATGCTAACAAATAAGAAATATACGCATTGAACAGTAGGAAATAGTAAAGGGGCAAAGTGGTAAAGAAAGACACAAAATGAAGGTGTTAGGGTCCTTAAGGCAATGTGAAATATTCCATTACTTTCTTAATTGTGTAATATGTTATGCTCACTAGGATGTGTTACAAGATCTAAATAAGTTTAAAAATTACAGACTTAGATGAATCTTCAGGCCTCTAAGACTTGCAAAATTTGAATCCCTTTGAATTCGAGTTTGTTCTCTAGTGGCTGTTTGAGGATACCGGCCGATGTTTTCTCATTTTTTTTTTTTTGAATTCTAACAAAGTTTTCTCAATAATCTGCTCTAATTTACTGTTGCTGAATGCCTTCCACTGTTGGCAATTCCTCCCTTTTTATAGTGTCATCCTAGGGTTTCTGGTGTACCATTGATTCCCCCTATTTGCTCTCCTGGGTACCAGAACCAATGTTGTGCCAGCAACATTTGTGGTTGGTTCTTTCCTCATTTCTCATAATTTTCTTTTTTTTGGTGTTTCTTCCCCAAAAGTCTCTTGCTATCTTTTTGTTTTGGGGTGTCTTTAGAGAGCTGACTTTTGGCCCTTCTTCCTTTAAGGCTTCTAAACCTCACATTTTCAGATTCAACTTTTGGCTCCATTTCCCTTTGTCAATTTCCCAAGTAAGCTGATTCCTTCCTACCAGGTTGAAAGTTTCCCAACCATTTCCCTTCATGGTTTTTTTTTTTTTTTTTGGGTTCCTAGAGGTACCAGCCCCTTGTTCATGAATTGTTGGTTCCCAAGCCTTCTGATATTTTTTTGCATCATTGGGTGGCTGATAGGGATATATCTATTCTCATTCATTGTGTTTCTTGGCACCCCTTTTGAGTTGTCTTAATCCAACCCTGGATTTGTTGCAAGTCCCGAGGATCCCGAACTCCTGGCAGTCCCAAGGTATCCTGGCCTAGTTCTTGCCACTGGTGGCTGTTTGAGGATACCGGCCGATGTTTTCTCATTTTTTTTGAATTCTAACAAAGTTTTCTCAATGATTCTGCTCTAATTTACTATTGATGAATGCCTTCCACTGTTGGCAATTCCTCCCTTTTATAGTGTCATCCTAGGGTTTCTGGTGTACCATTGATTCCCTCCATTTGCTCTCCTAGGTACCAGAACCAATGTTGTGCCAGCAACATTTATGACTGGTTCCTTCCTCATTTCTCATAATTTTCTTTTTTTGGTGTTTCTTCCCCAAAAGTCTCTTGCTGTCTTTTTGTTTTGGGGTGTCTTTAAAGAGCTGACTTTTGGCCCTTCTTCCTTTAAGGCTTCTAAACCTCACATTTTCAGATTCAACTTTTGGCTCTATTTCCCTTTGTTAATTTCCCAAGTGAGCTGATTCCTTCCTACCAGGTTGAAAGTTTCCCAGCCAGTTCCCTTTATGGTTCTTTTTTTTTTTGGGTTTCTCGAGGTACTAGCCCCTTGTTCATGAATTGTTGGTTCCCAAGCCTTCTGATTCTTTTTTGCATCATTGGGTGGCTGATAGGGATATATCTATTCTCGTTCATTGTGTTTCTTGGCACCCCTTTTGAGTTGTCTTAATCCAACCCTGGCTTTGTTGCAAGTCCCAAGGATCCCGAACTCCTGGTAGTCCCCAGGTATCCTGGCCTAGTTCTTGCCACTGGGCTCTCTAGCGATTTTTTGACCTCGGCGGGCTAGGCTTTTCTTCTTCCCTTCGTTTCATGAGTTCTAAGGCTTACCCATTTCTGGGCTTGGGCTCCTCCTTAAAACCCTTAATGAATTTAGGCCTCCCACCTTTTTTTCTTTATGGCAAGCTCAAGTATTTTATTACTTTTGTGGAGTTTAATTCTCTGTGCCCATTTTTGGGCCTTGGCGCAATTTTGTGACTTTTTAGACCTCAACAATATATATATATATATATATATATATATATATATAAAATTTTTCAAAGATATTTTGGAGTCCAATAGAAATTATGAAATCAAGAAATTAAGGATTACATAAGCTAGGGACATGACAGTGATATTAATCCAGTCCTAATGGCTTGTGGGAATGTAGTGTGGTGGAAGGACATGGATATAAAATTGTAAGTAATGGGACCTCATATGTAATTCTCTAATCTTCGGGGGTCAATTGCAATGTGTTGTGACACTATTGCAATCTGTAGAAGTTCAAATATTTTCTTGATATAGTTGAGAAAATTAAGGACTAATTTTGAAAGAGTTTCAAGATAAGTCAAAATCATTAAAAAAGAAGAAGTTATTGATTGATTCTACTGCTGAAAATTAGGATAATTGAGGATCCCATGTCCAATCTCTCTCTTGGGTTTTACAAGTCTTAAATAAAAATAAGATTTTAAATTATCACATCAGGAGTTGACTATCAAAACTACTGAGTGATATTAGTAGTCATCTAAAAATCCAAAAAAAAAAAAAACAAAGAGAGAGACGTGAATTCTGAATACCTTGGAAGGCAACATGCTTTTGCTATGAAAGATATGCAATTTTGTTTTATTCAAAATCTATGGTTGTATGGTATAGCAATTTTTGAACGTAAATATAAAATTTTATTTTATATTGTTTCTGCAAAACTTTAAGGTAGAGCGTACCATCAATTGACCTAAAGGTAACCTTAGGAAAGAACGAAGAAACTTTCGATTTGGTAATGGCATAAACACCATATTCTTATTCAATATCTCATAATTAAATTCTATTGCCATTTTGCCAACTCTTGAAGTAGCTACATAGATGTGCAATACAAGGAGAAGTCTTCATGTCGAGCGGCCCTTTTCTCTCTAGAGAAGAAGAAGCCAAGATAGCCCGTAGTAATAAGAAAGTAAAGGATGTCCGGCACGCCGAGTTCAATGGCCATATGAGGGAAGACTAGTCTTCCTGTCCAATGAGCCAGGCAAGTGCTCGACATCCTCTGTCATCTAGGGACAAGCTGGTAGGAGAGATACTCGACACCTATGTACAAGCCTTCAACTTTACCAAGCAAATGGAGGCTGAAGAGGACTCAGACTCTGAAACTAATGATCTCAGAGATGGTCTCATCGCTGTCAAGTTCTCTAGGGAGCTCAAATCTCGGATTTGGTCCCGTGGAGTGAAGCTCTTATTGTGAAAGTCTATGGAAGATCAGTAGGTTTCTTATTTCTTCATGGTAGACTCCTTTCGCTATGGAAGCCAGTGGGGAAGATCGACTGCATGGATTTAGGTAAAGAGTTCTTCCTAGTCCGGTTCTCTACCAAGGAGGATTGTGAGGCTGTGCTTAGGAATGGTCCATGGTTTATTGGGGAGAACTTTTTATCCATTAGACCTTGGGAACCAAACTTCAAGCCAGCTGAGGCAAACATCTCTTCGGTCGTAATTTTGGTAAGGTTGAATGAACTCCCTATCGAATATTACCACGTAGAAGCCCTCCAAATAATAGGGAATGCGATTGGTAAGGTTTTGAGAATAGATTCACACACAGCAAATGAATCCAGAGGTAGGTTTGCACGCCTTTACGTTCAGGTAGACATCGGGAAGCCGCTTGTCACAACTCTCCTTATTGGTGGTAAGGAGTAGCCCGTTTGTTATGAAGGAATCCAAAGGCTTTGTTTTGCTTGTGGAAGGATTGGGCATCGATGTGATAACTGTCCCAGTCCCTATGTTGTTCAATGTGAAGCTACTTAGGCAAGGGAGTCTGATGGAGATAACAATATGTTGGTGGACCAAGAACGCATGGCGCATGCTGTTGACAGCTCAGGCACTAAATCGAGTACGTCCAAGGATGTAGGAGAGTGTGAGGACACGCCGTGTGAGGACAAGTTGGAGGACAATACCAAGGACATGTATGGTCAGTGGGTAATGGTAACACGGAAACGGAATGGGAATAAAGTGACAAAAAAAAAGGGACCACACTGAGCAGCACATGTTGAAGAAATAGCAGGAAACCAAATTTGGGTTTAATGAATTTCCATTTAGGGAAGGTAAGAGGAAAGCTGCGGTGGACTATAGCCCAAATAAGGCCCTAATGGCCAAGGTGGTCCAATCCATAGCAAATGAGGCGAGAGACTTAGGCCTAAGCTCTAGGAAGGTCCACAATGAATCTGGAAGCCCAAAAGAAATTGCAAGCCCATCTGTTAGGGGTAAAAAAGGTATTTCCAAGAGTAGGGCATCTTTAAACTCAGATAAAAATATGGTAGTTCACCCCGTTGGCTTAGAATCACCCATACTTGTTATGGCCTCCTTTTTAGATAATTGGGGTTTTAACCCAAACCCAGCCTTTAACATTAAAGCCACTAACCGCAGGCAATCAATGGGCCGAGGCTTTGACGATGGGCAGATGACAGAGCAGACGGACATGGAGGTGTGAAATTCTGCTGATAAAGTTGGGGGAAACAATGGTGAGCTGTCTTGCTCTAAAGCTACATTGGTAGTAACAGATATGTTAGAAGAAGCTCAATTTCGAGGAGGGTCGGAGTCTAATGATCAAGACTTGACCGAGAATGGCATCTTGCAAGTGGGAGTCAAGGTTAGGATGGGTAAAGGCCACGGTGTGGCAGAACAGATGGATTTTAAGGAAGAAGGAGTGGGTCCCCCTCTCTCTGAAAAGATTCCCTGTTCTTTTTCACGAGCCGCGGCGATGAATTTAATTATGTGGAATTGTAGGGGCACATTGAAGCCCAATTTTCAAGACCATGTTCATGATCTTGTTCTGCAATACGATCCAGCTATTTTCGTGGTTGTGGAAACCCGCATTGGTGGAGATAGAGCTAGCAACATCTCAGAAAAGTCGCCTTTTGATGGTGCCTTCCATACTAATACTGTCAGGTGGAAGGGTGGGCTCTGGCTCCTTTGGGATTCTGATAGAGATGAAGTATCACACATGGCTAGTTCGGAGCAAGAAATTCATTCTACAATTAAGGTACGTGCCTCTAGCTCTAGTTGGATGTTTTTTGCTGTACATATTAGTCCTAGGAGTGCTAAGAGACATGTTTTGTGGAGTAACCTTTCTAATGTAGCTAAACTTCACAATATGCCTTGGGTCATTGCGGGGGACTTTAATGAACCCTCAATGATGCGGACAAGTTTGGAGGCAGAGTGGTTAGCGTCAATCGGTCCCTTCTATTTAAAGATTGTCTGGATAAGTGTAACATGGTGGACTTAGGGTTCTCTGGCCCAAGGTTTACGTGGACTAATCGAAGGGAATTGCACGGTCTCATTCAGGAGAGGATTGATAGATTTTATGTGAACCCAGATTGGTATCTTATTTATCCAGAAGTGAGGGTAACCCACCTTACTAGATGCCACTCAGATCATTGCCTAGTGCTTCTTGAGACAAAGCCTCAATGCAATGTCCTCCTTGACCGCTCCTTCAAGTTTCAAAGATATTGGTTGTCGGATTTATCCTTTCCTTTGGTGGTTTCCTAGGCTTGGAATCAGGCTTCTCATCTCCAGGAAGCTATTTCTAATTTGTTGCTAAGGCTACCATTTGGAACAAGAGTCAGTTCGGCAATGTTTTTATCAAAAAGAACTGGGTCAAAGCTAGGGTGAACAGACTTCAAAGGGCTATTGTTATCAGGCCTTCGAGCTATCTTATGGAGCTTGAAAATAATCTGATCTGAGAGTTGGACATGATCTTAGACCAAGAGCATGAATTGTGGGCTTTGAAGTCTTGGGTAAATTGGATGGTGCAAGGGGACCGTAATACGGCCTTCTACCATGTCTCTACTCTAGTAAGAAGAAATCGAAACTGGATCACTACAATTAAGAATAGTGTGGGAGAGTGGCTCAACAGTGAGGAGGAAGTGATTGCTTTTATCCAAAGGGGTTTCTATGATATTTATTCTACATCCCACACTTTATCTAAAAGGGAATCGGATCAACTCATTAAGGGGCAGGTTTGCCTTACTGATGAGGAGAGGGATAGTTAAAGCTCTAGGGTGACGGATGAGGAAATAAAGGCAAGCTTATGGGCAATGAAAGCGAATAAAGCCTAGGTCCGGATGGGATTCACGTCGGGTTTTTCCAACAATTTTGGCCAATTGTGGGGGAGTCGGTGTGTCGAGAGGTTAAGCATATATTTGTCTCAAGAAAAATGCCAGAATACTTAAACCGTACTCATATAGTGCTCATTCCAAAAATCAAAGGGCCTGAAACTCTTGGAAACTATAGGCCAATTAGTCTTTGTAACACGGTGTTCAAAGTTGTTACAAAGATTACTGTGGCTCGCTTAAGACCCTTCCTGGAGAAACTTATTTCCCCATTCCAATCGGCTTTTGTGCCTAGAAAGAAAGGGATAGATAATGCAATTATTATACAAGAGCTAATCCATTCGATCAGTAGGAAGAAGGGTATTGTGGGATACATGACAATAAAAAAAGATCTTGAAAAAGCTTACAATAACCTGGAATGAATTTTTATACGTGAAAGGCTTATGGAGATAAAATTGCCATAAGAGTTAGTTGACCTTATTATGAGTTGTGTTTGCTCGGTTTCTTCTTCTGTGCTCTTTAATGGTGGCTGTCTTGAGTCTTTTTATCTGTCAAGAGGCATTAGACAGGGAGACCCACCGTCTCCGTACCTTTTTATTATCTGTATGGAGTACCTTAGCCAACTCATAGAAGAAAAATGCAGCTAAAAGCTTTGGTCCTCGGCTAGAACCTCCCAAGGAGGGCTCCTTATTTCCCATCTCATGTTTGCTAGGGGTGTGCGTGGTTTGATAGGGGCGGTTTTTTTCTAAATTTATTACCGAATTGATAGAGATCAATTTTTTCATAATCGGTATCGATACACACCGCCTAAGGTCGGTTTTCTGACCTATAGCGGTTTGGTTTTTTGCGGTGTGGTTTAGTAGGTTTGGTCTGTTTGAAATATTTAAAAAAAAAAACTATGTTTTTAATAATAAAAAAATTGGGCTTTCAAGGCCAATATCAATATATCAACCCGTGCCAACCTAGTTAAACATAAATCAGAAGCAAAAGAAAAGTTATTAAAAAAAAAAGGTAAAAATGCCAAATAATATTTTTCTACATCCAACTAACACACAAAAGCATATTCCAAAACCTATGCAAAAAATCAGTTCACATAATGATTCAAATTCTTTCATTTCATTCACCATGCAAAAATATTTTGAAATTGCCTCAATTAGAGTTCAACTCCCAAAATACTATCATATAGCATATAATATCATTAGTGTCACTGTGTGTGTCAATGTCAATAACAATAAGCGTTAATGTATTCACTTAAGACATAGTTACTGTTACTAACTTACCATAAACTTACTAATATTATATTATTATACACGTAATAATATTATTATAATAGTATATTATTATATTATATATATGTAAGCAGCTACAAACAGCCAACCTTAATAGTTAATATTAATATCTTATATATGTAAGCATTACTGCATTAAGCATCTGTGTATGTATATATAATATTATATTTATATATGTAATGTAAGCAGCTACTTTACTCGGTGTTGGACACCCATAAAACAGAAAGACACAGTCACTGAGTCACACGACTCAATCTCACACAAGCTTTGCAAATATTAAAACACAGCCAAGCTTTTCAAACATTAAAACACATGCATACGACGAAGAAGCTTAAAACAGTAAAACAATTGTTTTTGTTTTGCATAGAGATTTGCTTTGAGAGATTTCAAACATTCAAAGATTCAAACAGTAAAACACAAAGACAAACAAAAGTGAAAGTGAAAACACGAAGAAAAAAAAAATTAGAACGATAGAATCTTGTATTGGTTCGGTTCGGTGCTGTCTCGGTTTTGGACTTCTCAATCCGGTGACTACATTGCACCGGCTTCGGAACGGAGGGTGGACTCCGAACGCCAGCCTTGGCTCATTCGGTCGGCACTAGAGTTGGGACGGTTTCGTCGGCGCTGGTCGGTGACGTCGGCTCCGGTGACGTTTTGCTCACCCCTAATGTTTGCTGATGATGTAGTGCTATTTGCTAAAGCTGATCATGCAAGTTGTTCAACTATAAGGGATGTACTCAACGAATTTTGCAGCAGATCTAGCCTACCCATTAGTGAAGCTAAGTCTCGGGTTTTCTTTTCTCCAAATGTGGATAGAGACCAAAGGGAGTCTCTTTGTGACATTTTGGGATTTGCCTCTACTCCAAATCTAGGCAAATATTTAGAGATTCGCATTAAGCACCCTGGTACACCGATGGATGTCAATTTTGTTTTCGATAGGGTCAAGCAAAAACTAGCGGGATGGAAGCCCAATCTACTATAACCAGCTGGTAGGTCTGTCCTTATCTAGTCCTCGTCTTTAACGATTCCTTCCTATGTCATGCAGTGTGCCCTTCTGCCTAGTAAAATCCTTGAGGGTATTGACCAGTAAATTGCAATTTCCTTTGGGGTTCATCTGAACCAGCCAGGAAGATTCACTAGGAGGGATGGAATAAGGTGACAAAATCGAAAAAGGAAGGTGGTCTTGGGCTGCAAAGTGCTAAAGGAAGAAACACAGCGTTGCTAACAAAATTGAATTGGAGGTTTCATATTGAGAAGGAGAGTTTATGGGCTCAAATATTGAAAGCAAAATATTGCTCCAACCAAAGAATTAGTTCCAAAGATCCGAACTACCTTCCTTGCTTTCAAACTTGGAAAGGTATGAAAAGGGGAGCAGATTTGTTTCGACAAGGATCAAGATGGGTGATTGGAAGAGAGAGTAACCTAAGTTTTTGGCATGATAATTGGACTCATAAGGGACCTTTAAGTCAACTAATTCAAGGTCTTTTGCCATTGGGGGTTTCGGGTTGGAAAGTTAAGGATATCGTGTCCCTAGGAGGTTGGAATTGGGAGCTGGTTCCTTTTGTTTTTCCTCAAGAATTGAAGTTGGAAATTCAAATCATTCCATATGTGCTTACTGCCAACAGCATGCACAGGATAATGTGGAGGGATTCTCTACGAGGTGACTTCAATATGAAAAGTGCCTATAGGTTGGCTGCCGGGTTGGATCAGAATCCAAATTATTGTGGGAATTGGATTTGGAAGCTGCAATCTCTCCCAAAGATTCAGTTCTTCTTGTGGAAATGTACTCATAACAACATAGGAGTCAACGAATGTCTAGCTGCTAGGGGTGTGACCATTGACTCTACCTATCCTTTATGCAGAAAGGAGCCTGAATCTATCCTACATGCGTTACGGGATTATGACTTGGCAAAGGCTGTCTGGAATGAGTTGGGAGCGTTGGGTGTTGATAGAGGTTTTTTTGCCTCCAACCTTGGGGACTGGATGGTGACTAATGGGAATTTGGACATAGCCCTTAACCAAATCTCTCGTCCATGGAAGATTATTTTTTCCTTTGTTGTGTGGAATTTACGGAAGAACAAGAATCAGGTTGTGTTTAAGAGGCGGCCACAAAATCCTACACTAGTGAAGGACATTATTGACTATGCTGTGGAGTTTTTTTTATTGTGTTGCCTCCACAAAACACCCTCAACCTCGGGTGACTATTCAAGTTTGTTGGGATAAGCCTGAATAGGGGTGGATGAAGATAAACACAGACGGGTCGTCTTTGGGGAATCCAGGAATGGCGGGTAGAGGTGGTGTCGTTCAGGACTGGACAGGTAGATGGCTTGTTGGGTTCTCCAGAAAAATTGGCATAACAACCATCTTTTTGGCGGAGCTTTGGGCAGTTCGGGCGGTTCAATGCTTTGTATTGAGCACAACTTTTCTAAGGTTGAAGTTGAGTTAGATGCCAAGGCAGTTGTGGACATGCTAACAAACCCACAGTATGACAATATGTCAATTTCTTCCATTCTAGAGGACTGTAAGCTCCTAGTGTCTCAAATTCCATAAATCAGGATTAAACACTACTATCGCAAGCCAATAGATGTGATGATATGTTAGCAAGGAAAGGTGCTGAGCTGAATGTGAGTTTGGTTGTCTTTGATAACCCACCATTGGATATTCTAGATATTGTTGAGGCTGATCTTAGGGGGGTTAGAGCATCTCCAATGGTGTAGCTAAAGGCAAAATATTCTCTATAATAGAGAATGAGACCAAAAAAATGGTCTCCAATAGATTCTCTAAACCCTGAATTTTTTTTGGCTCATGAACAATAGCTTATCAAATTTGATGGGCTACTATTCATTTTTCAAATGTTTTTTTTTTCTATTATAATAATCAGATATTGAATAAAAAAATGTTCAAAGATGTGTAGTTGTTAAAAAAAGAATAAAAAATGAATGAAGAAATAATATTTAAATGAGATAGATAAGGGGATAGAGAATCTGTTAGAATATTTAAATATTCCACAGTTTGAACGGCTAAAACACAAATTGGTGCATTTTCACATAGATACATGCGCACACACATGCATACACTAAGATAAATACAAAATAGAGAAGTTATACTCTATGAAAATTTAGAAAGTAAAATACTTGATGAGAACATCGAGTGCAGTAATGTACAATTAACTCGTGTTGGCTTAGGGGGTCTAAAACTCTTAGAATAAGAATACAAATGTTAAGGTTCTAACGTCACAATTAATTTGAAAAACAAGAAGGTAATCCATAGTGAGAAAATTGGACAAGTAAAATCAAAGTCTAAATGAGTCTTTTATTGATTAAACAAAACAAATACACCCTTGCCGAGGTAATGGGCAAGATTATACACTTTCTCTCTAATTTTTTGTATTCCCTACTAAGTATGGGGCAAGACCCTATTTATGCACTCAGCTCATCCCTTCCATCATTGAGCTTCTTGGGTGGATGTTAGTAGATACTTGTCCCATCAGGTGTCTGACTCTTCTCTCTCAATTTGCTGATGAAAATAGACTTTTGGGGTGTAAAATATTGTTCAGGTTGGTCATTTAGCATTAAATGCAACATGCATTAGGTAGGAACACTTAATTAATGCGAACGTTACTATTACTTGAATTACGTGCCACTTTTCTTAGCTCCTCGATTTGAATTCTAGGTAAAGGTATTCTTCGTCAGATGCTTTATCAATTTATAGTCCTTGAACAAGATCTTTCCTTGGCATAGAGAGTTTTATTTTCCTTATTTTCATTAAGGATCTCTCCAACAGGGTATGGCCAGTCTTGATTTCACGAGCCATTGTTTTAGCCCAGCATCTTTGGCCCATTTAAACTTCTCAGGGAGTCATCCCCTTACAATATGTGTGTGTGTTGAATAAAAATCTTGGAAGTATAGATGCTTTATTTTTTACTCAAGTACAAGAGAGAACTAGGATTTGAGCCAAGGGGAGCCAAGCTTAATGCAAGCTCATCAAATTAGATCACATTTATTAACATCATAATCCCATATTTGTAAACACAATCCAAGATCACACTACAATTAATTGATACCAATTTCATTGGTGGAGGTTTTTTAAAATTTTTTTTGCGAATCTTCAAATCATCAATGATTTACAAATCAAACATCATAGTAAACTAAATCATCAATGATTTACAAATCAAACATTATACTAAACTTTCTCATAATTTACAAATCAAATAAAAGTCATATTAATATTAAGAATTTAAATATATTTTTGACTTCTACAATCATAGGACTTTATCATATACAAAAGTTAATGTTTTAATTCTTCATTTCATTAAAATTTAAGATTACTCACTATTTCCTATATGAGTTTAAATTCAGTCAGGATTTGGCGTAAAGCCAAGTTTTTACGCCCTCCAATGAGCTAGTGCCATGTCATCATTTTACCAAAATACGGATACAGCTAAACGCAATAACTTTCAATATCAGATTCAAAACAAAACCAAAACTCAACCTTCCTCCTCACGTTCAAACCAAACCTCCATAGCCCCACCCCACCCCACCACACATGCTGCCACTCCACTGAGCATAATTTACCAAAAAAAAAAAAGAAGAAGCCATAAGACCCATCTCAGTTCTAGTGCTCATCTCAAAGAAGTAACCAAACCCAAAAATCTATAAACACCGATATCAATAACAGAACAAAAACTCATCAGCTTGTTTAAACCAAAATGATAAAATTTATAAATTAAAACAAAAATGATGAGGAAGATGGCCATGGTGCTGGGTCCTTTGTTCGAGATCTGATGGATGCAACGTTTTTTTCAGGTCACCTTATAGACCCTCACTAAGCCTCTGATGAGTGGGAGTTTAAGGTTATGGTTTTGATCATTTTGATTAATTTCGAAGAGAGAGATGAGATGATTTTGGGTTTGAGAGTCGCTATTTGTGGTTCATGTGATGGCGTAGTAATAAAGCTCCACCACGAATTTCGATCCATGGTGATTCCGATGGTTTGTGAGGTGGAGTG
>JAGHPS010001015.1:0-59704 GCA_020976635.1 Castanea crenata
TTATGATCCGAGACTACACTTAACCAAGTTTCTGTTTGATTCTTAAGAACAGTAACTTCAGATATTAATTTTCCAAAGTAAGCGGTCCGAGGACCCGGTAACTAAGGTTCTGTTTAATAAATGATAAGAGATCAATTTCCACAAGGTTTGTGGTCCGAGGACTACACTTAACCAAGTTTCTGTTTGATTCTTAAGAACAGTAACTCCAGATATTAATTTTCCCAAAGTATGAGGTCCGAGGACCCGGTATAACTAAGGTTCTGTTTAATAAATGATAAGAGATCAATTTCCACAAGGTTTGTGGTCCGAGGACTACAGTTAACCAAGTTTCTGTTTGATTCTTAAGAACAGTAACTCCAGATATTAATTTTCCCAAAGTATGAGGTCCGAGGACCCGGCATAACTAAGGTTCTGTTTAATAAATGATAAGAGATCAATTTCCACAAGGTTTGTGGTCCGAGGACTACACTTAACCAAGTTTCTGTTTGATTCTTAAAAATTGTAAGTTCAACTCCCTGAAATGTTATTGAATTTAAACTGGTTATAAACAAAAATACAATTAATTAATAGTAATACCTTCTCAGGTTATTTACATTCCATGGACGTGGCACAATATTATCATCTAAATCCGATAACCGATAAGAGCCTATGCCCGCTATTGAAGTTATCAGATAAGGGCCCTCCCAATTTGGTCCAAGTTTACCCCAAGCTGGGTTCCTAGCAATGCCCACAACCATTCTGAGTACCAAATCCCCAAGTGCTAATGGCCTTAGTTTCACGTGGGCATCATATCCCCGTTTAAGTTTTTGTTGGTAATAAGCCATTTGGACCATAGCTGCCTCACGTCGTTCTTCAAGTAAATCAACTTTTCTCCAGAAGTCCATTGTACTCTCAGTATTGAAAGAACTCGCCTTTAGGGTGGGGAAACCAAATTCCAAAGGGATGACCGCCTCGGCTCCATAAGTCATGGAGAATGGTGTTTCTCCAGTGGACCTACGTGGTGTAGTTCGATACGTCCACAAAACATGAGGGAGCTCTTTTACCCATCCCCCTTTTGCATCGTCCAACCTTTTCTTCAGCCCATTGACAATGACCTTGTTAACAGCCTCGGCTTGCCCATTTCCCTGAGGATAAGCTGGGGTGGAGTACCTGTTTGTAATGCCCATGTCACCACAATATTGCCTAAAGGCCTTGCTGTCAAATTGAACACCATTGTCAGAGATAAGTGTGTGTGGCACGCCGAATCTAGTAATAATATTTTTCCAAATAAACTTCTTGGAATCAACATCCCTAATATTCGCTAAGGGCTCGGCTTCCACCCACTTAGTGAAATAGTCTGTTCCTACGAGAAGCCATCTTTTGCTACCTGCAGCCCTTGGAAACGGCCCAACTATATCCAATCCCCACTGTGCAAAGGGCCAAGGGCTGGAAAGGGGATTAAGAACTCCTCCAGGTTGATGGATATTAGGGGTAAACCTCTGACATTGATCACATTTCCTGGCATAGTCTTGAGCCTCTCTTTGCATATTGGGCCACCAATAACCCTGAGTCAAAGCTCTGTGAGCTAAGAATCTTCCCCCAGTGTGGCTGCCACAAATCCCTTCGTGCAGCTCTTCCAGAAGCCCTTCCGTTAAGTCGGGGTGTACACAACAAATATGGTCCTGAAAAGGAACGTTTGTAGAGTTTCTGATCCTCGGACAACCAGAAACGTGGTGCCTTCCGACGTATCTTATCAGCTTCGGACTTGTCTTCGGGAAGGATATCATTCTTAAGAAAAGACACGACTGAGTCAATCCAGCTAGGACTATGCCTTATTAGATGAACGCGAGGTGCGTTGGCAATGTCAAGAGTGGGTTCCAGCAAATCCTCAATGAGGATAACCCTAGGCAAGCCTTGATCCGAGGACGTTGCCAGCGTGGCTAAGGAGTCTGCATGAGTATTTCCGCTCCGAGAGACATGAGTTAAAGCAAAAGAGTCAAATTCAGTTTGCTGGTGCTTGATTTGGGCCAAGTATTCCTGCATCCTCGGGTCTCTAGCCTCCATGGTTCCTGTGACCTGGCTAACCACCAATTGAGAGTCGAGAAAACATGGACTTCCTTCCTCCCATTCTATGCACATTTTCATGCCCACAGTACGCTTCGTACTCGGCTTCATTATCAGTGGCCGAGAATGCCAATCTCAGTGATTTTTCGAAAATAATTCCCTCGGGGGATACCAGGACAAGTCCAACACCGGACCCCCTCTGATTGGCCGCCCCATCCACATACACTTTCCAAACTAAAGATACCGCAGCTGTGATCACACCAACTGATTTTTCACCCATGGGGGAGTCATTTAGAGTTTCTTCCAACAATGGCTCAGAAAATTCCGCCACCAGTCAGCAAGGACCTGACCCTCACCGAGGTGCAAGGCTTGTATTTAACATCAAATGCCCCTAGGATGGTCCCCCACTTTGCTATCCTTCCTGAGTAGTCGGCGCTACGCAGCACTGCCTTAAGGGGCAATAGGGTTAGAACAACCACTGTATGGGACTGAAAATAGTGGGGGAGCTTTCGCGTGGCATGAACCATAGCCAGGAGTGCTTTCTCCAAGGGCAGATAACGGACCTCGGCCTCGCTCAAGGCTTGCTAACATAATATACAGGTCTTTGCACCCCGTCATCGTCTCTTATCAGGACCAAACTGACCGCATGGGCGGCTACTGCTAAATATGCAAACAAAAGCTCATGCCTCCGGACTAGACAGGATGGTGGTTGAGAAGGTATTGCTTGAGTTGATGGAAAGCTAACTCGCAGTCCTCGGTCCATTGAAACCCTTTCCATTTATTCAACAATTGAAAGAAAGGATGACAGCGATCAGCTGACCGCGATATGAACCGATTCAAGGCAGCTATCATCCCGGTTAACTTTTGAACTTCCTTTGGGTTCCGAGGAGGCTGCAAGTCTTGGACAGCCTTGACTTGCGCTGGATTTACCTCTATGCCTCTATGGGTAATCATGTACCCAAGAACTTTCCAGACCCCGCCGAAAGAACACTTGGAGGCATTGAGACGCAACTTGTATTTTCTCAGTATCTGAAAAGTCGGCCAAATCTTTCACATGTGAGGGATTGTTTTGCTTTTTACCACCATGTCGTCCACGTAGACCTCAATGGTTTTCCCCATTTGCCCTTCAAACATTCTAGTCATCATTCTTTGGTAGGTAGCCCAGCATTCTTCAAACCAAATGGCATGACCTTATAATGGTAGTTTCCTGTTGGAGTAACAAAAGCTGTCTTCTCCTGGTCCTCCACCGCCAAAGGAATTTGATGGTAACCCTGGAATGCGTCTAAGAAACTCATCCGAGGATGTCCAACAGTGGCATCCACCAATTGATCTATGCACGGCATGGGAACGAATCTTTGGGACATGCTTTGTTCAGATCGTGAAGTCCACACACACTCTCCATTTCCCATTCTTCTTCTTAACAACCACAGTATGGGCTAACCACTCGGGGTAAAAACTTCTTTATAGCTCCAGCCCTCTTGAGTTTGATAACTTCTTCCTTTACAGCTTCTGCATGTTCCCTAGAAGATCGCCGAGGTGGCTGCCTCTTCGGACACAATGGCTAGGTTGACATTCAAGTGATGACAAATGAAGTTTGGATCCACGCCTGGGCGTCATAAGGATCCCACGCAAAAACGTCAATATTATTCTTCAGAAATTCTAACAAATCCATCTTCTCCTGGTGTGGGAGAAGTATACCAACTTGGAAGAACTTCTCCGGATCGGCAGCCACAGGAAATTTCTCTAGTTTCTCACACTGTAGTCTCTTCTCCTGTCAGCATTCGAGATGCATCAGGAGGTGTTAACTGCTATGAATTTTTAGTTGACCGCGGCTGAAGACTCGGCTTCTGTTTGATGTAATACTGCAGCGGACATGCATTGTCTGGCCACAGACTGGCTGCCGAAGATTTCCTCAACAGAATCCCCTGAGGGGAACTTAACTTTCACATGCAAGGTAGAGGAAACAGCCCAAGCGCATGCAGCCAAGGCCTGGCCGGAGGATGGCCGTGTATCGAGAGTACGCATCAATGACAATGAAGTCCACCTCCACCGTTTCGGAGCCGGACTGGACGGGCAAACGAATTTGTCCTCTTGGCATACAACCGATCTCCCTTCAAAGCTTATGAGAGGTGAATCATAAGGAGGTAAGATCTTCCACCTTCAACCTCAGCCCCTAAATAGATCTGGGTACATGATATCTACGCCGCTACCCTGGTCTATCATCACCCTCCTCACATCATAATTACCTATCCTCAATGTAACTACAAGAGCATCATCATGGGGCTGAATAGTCCCGCTTTATCCTCTTCATAGAACCTAGGACGGGCCAAAGTGCCCCTCAACCTCTTCGGCCTGTTGCCCACATCCTCAGCACAAGGGTGGGAGACAGTCAGAACCCTAGTGGGACCTGAACCGGTCCTTCCGGGCGCGGCAAAGATAACATTAATCGTTCCTAATGCTGGCCGAGATGAATTGTTCCTTTGGTTGTTAGAACCGACTTGACTGACATGGCTAGTAGGCTGACATAAGTGCTCTTTTAACTTTCCCTCACCGACAAGTTGCTCCAAATGGTTCCACAAGGTCCGACAATTCTCAGTAGTGTGGCCCACATCTCGATGGTACTGGCAGAAGAGATTTTGATTTCTTTTCGCAGGTTCCCCTGCCATCTTACTGGGCCATCTGAAGAAGGGCTCTTTACGAACTTTCTCCAATAACTGATGCACCGGTTCTCGGAACACAATATTGACAGCCTGAGGTGCTGCCGAGACAGATTGCCCAAAGTAATCCCTCCTCGGCTTATTGTTGTGATATCTGTCCGACCTGAAATCCCTTCTCTCCTGAGGGATAACCTTTCCCTTTCCCCTGCCTTGCTGCTGGTCCTCCTCTACCCTCTTGTATTCATCAATACGATCCATGAGGCGACGTACACTGCGGACGAGTTTTTTCGTCTAAGACTTTCTCAGGTCATGGTCAGTAGGAAGACCTACTTTAAAGGTATTCAGTGCCACCTCATCAAAATCACCGTCTATTTCATTAAACATCTCCCAGTATCGGTCAGAGTATGCTTTCAACGTCTCTCCGTCTTTCATGGTCATAGATAGTAGCGAGTCCAATGGTCGAGGAACTCTGCTACAAGTAATGAATCGCGAGGCAAACGCTCTAGTCAGTTCCCCAAATGAACCTATAGACCCTGATTTGAGGCTGTTGAACCACCTCATGGCCACAGGTCCCAAGCTAGAGGGGAAGACCTTACACATCAGAGTCTCGTTGTGAGAGTGCACAGCCATCCTTTGGTTGAAATGACTCACATGCTCCACCGGGTCAGTCCGGCCATTATAGATGGTGAAGGTGGGCTGAGTAAATCTCCTGGGAAGCCTCTCCTTCTCAATCCTCCGTGAAAACGGAGATTTGGAGAGCTGGTGCAACGCCCTGCTCATAGCGTCGTTGCCTGAGCCCCTAGATGTAACCTTCTTGCACTTGCGAACTGGCTGATTGTCCTTCTCACTGGAAGACGTTGAGCTGGCAGGTGAGCACGACCTCGAGCTGTGTCTACCTCGCCTATCCTCTTCCGAGGTAGAATCCGATGAGGACGGTGAAAGCCTACGCTTAGCGCGACGTAGCTTTCTCTTCAAACGGTTGATCTCCTCCTGCATGGTTTTAGAACCATCGTCATGGGTGGCGCTACCCCCATCAGGAGTATGACTAGCCCTTGGGTACTCCGTATGGACACTCCCCTCACGATCCCTTCGACGTTCAAGACGTTCGAATTGATCTTCCGGTTGTGATCCTTGCGACTTTGCACGGTAAGCACCTAGGCCTGCCATAGTATCCCTACCTCTCCTAGACTAGATTTCCCACAGACGGCGCCAATTGTAAGTGCACAATTGCACCTGGTCCCAAGAACAGTTATGAGCTCAGGCCCAATGAGCCTTAAACAATATGAATGTGTAGAGTGTGGGCTTGAAACCCAGGTTAGAAGAGTTTAAAGGTTGTATGGCAAATCAAAGATTGACAGCACTTAAAAATAACAAGAAATATTGCAACTCAAACTCCTCGGACGTAAGCCGAGGACTGTTCTTATATTATCTTTCTTTTTCTTTTTCTTTTACAAAAAGAGATGTCCCCTTTTTCTGTTCTGGGTCTCCCCTTAAATACTCATCTTTCTGATACCTCATACACGTGTTGCCCCATCTCCCCCTTAGCCTAGATATTTCTTCTCTCAGTGCCCTTGAATAGTAACCAGAAGTTTCCCTTCCACTGTTCAGGTGTCACTTCCCCATTAATGCGGCTAGGGTGGTAGGTGAAAGGTCTTTAATGTGGAGGTGGCAGCCTTTAGTACTTTTCAAACACTGGTGCTTCTAGGACATCCAGGGGTTCACCCCTCTTAACCTTTGGTCTCCGTCATGCCGTTCCTGAGCTTTTACGATGACGTCCCTGGTTTTTCTATGCCCATCTGAGGGAAAAATCAACCTCGGATACGTCCTCGGGTCCTCGGCACATGAGCTGACCCGAGATACTAAGAAGTTCTGAACTCAAGAGTAGATCGGCCTTCCTTAGCATGGCCCAAAGGCCCATATACCTACTAGGACTTTTTTACTCCCCACAACTTTAATGTCTTAATATACAATATTTGTCACCAAACTGCTAATATGATTGATTGTGAGTGGTATACAATAAACTAATATTAGTGATAATTTAGCTAAAGTAATATTATACTAATTATAATCTATTACCTCAACAAATTGTGTGTATATATATAAAGTAATATTTGTTGTATTTTGAGCATTTTATTTTCTCTTAAATTCTTAATTATTGGCCACCTACTCCCACTTCCCTTTTTTTCTAAATTTTCTCTTTGAGAGATAAGCAGTTTAGAAGAAATTATTAAGTCTACCAGAACAACTGCTGACGTGATCATCTCTGACCTTTCAATCAATAAAATGCTGTTATTTATACAAATGTAACATTATCTTGTAATTTTATTTTTTATTCATTGTACCAATTAAGAAGCTCACATATATATTTACATAATTAACATTATCTCATTGATCAAAAATGACCGCATCAACCATCCTTTCAGTATAAAGAATAATTTATTGCAGTTTAGACTCATCCAGTAAAACAATTAGCAATCAAAGCCACCCAAAATTTCTAATAGGATTGTCCCATCGCTCAATTATTTTATAATAATAATCATGTTCAGAGGTCAGAGTTTCTAATTAAACCATTAATTAACCATCCCTCCTCTCTTACATGTTTATTTTATTTTTAATTCTAACAAGTGGATAGAAAATCTTGTCCCCAAAATCCCAACTCTAAACTGCAATGATGAAAAATTGTATAGTTTTTAGAAGGATTTTACTAATGGGTACTTTTAGGGCATATAATAATTAATTATTTTTAAAATTTTTTTATTAAAAATTGAAAAAGTATTGATAGTTTTTTCAATTCTCAAAAAATATTTTAAAAAAGAAATGGCTTAATATATACCCTTACAGATTGCTTTTAGAAAATATTTTATTACAATAGTATATTATTTTTAAAAACAAATTTTATCAAAAATTGGAAAAACTATATAAAGAATTTTCAAAAACAAATTTATTAATATATTAGAACAAACATTATCCGAACCTTTTAAAAAAATAAAAAACTATCCAACTAGGCTGAAAAAAGACAGTAGGATCTAGAGGACCTCAGAGTTTGTACTGTCACGTTTGATTATATATTATGATGGGTCAAACTACTCAACACTCTCAACTAAACTACTTATCTATATGTACGACTGCCACTCCATTCAATCTTCCACAAGATTCCAACTACAACTCAGCCAAGTTCAGTCACTTCGCACCAACAAAAAAAAAAAAAATCCTCAAGCCAAATTGGAAACTGGTTTCATTTGGCAATGAAAGTTATATTACATCCAACTTGTGTTGGATAGTCAATGATTTCATGAAGGGTCAAAACTTCTTATGACACCTTGTTGAACATTTTTTTATAAAGACTAGAATATGAAATCCTTCTATTATTTCACAAAAGGAAAATTTTCTAATAGTAGCCTTCATTAAGAGTGCATTTAAATGTGCTTTCTTTGTTGCTTATTCCAAGTATGGTAAAAAAGGAGAGGGATGTTATAATAATAATAATAATAATAATAATAATAATTATTATTATTATTTGTGTGTGTGAAATAGAATCCATCAAAATAAGCCAAAAAATTAGCTTTTTTTTTTTTTTTTTTTTTTTTTTAAAGATGCTTAAACAAACACAAACAAAATCTCTCACGAACCAAAGTATCATACGTATCACAATTTCATAATCTCAAAACCCTAATACACCCACCAAGTCTCTCACATAGACAAAAATAAACAATGACTAAACACACATACATATGTATCTTTCAACCCTAAAAATATAGCAGACTACTCATCGTTGAAATACACTTGTATTTTTTTTAAGAATCTTTTCATCTTTCTATGTTAAAAGACATTTGGGCCAAAGTCACTAAACTCTTTATAATATTATTTATTTATAAAGGCTCTAATTATATTCCTTTATGGATAAAAAATACCTAATTACTTATTTAATAAACAAGTTTTCTTTTATATTAAGAACTAAACAAAAAAATTAGGAATTTAAGGCCATTTAACAATTTAGTATATTTCTCTAGTACAAGCGAAGCTGAAGTGGCATGTAGAATCTTTATATGAAAAAAAAAAAAATAGTAGTGTAAGTGTTTTAACAGTTTAACTTATAGGCAACTGGTCGACATATTTTAGTATTTCTAACGGAGACATTAAAGTTCAAGTCTTCTCACTGCAACTATCAAGATATATTAGCAAACAGTTTAGCTGGTAGGCTGGGATGCCAAAAGTTCAGCCTAGGCTCAAAATATTTAGAATCTCTCTTTGTCTGCTGATGATAAAGACCATAGACTTCAAATTTTGCAAGAAAAGCTAGAGTTGAAGCTAGTAGAATGGAGAGAATGCTTGTCTAAGTCTTGAGCTGAATCCTGAAGCGCAACCATGGTTAATACAGTTGCTCAGGCTTTGTTGACAATCTATATGCAATAGTATTGTAAAATCTTCTTTCAAAATCATATATAGGTCCAATTTTGTTACCAACAACACAAACATGAAAACGTATAGGCCTAAACTTGTCACAGTGTACCTCATCAGTTGAAGTCGTGTTTTCGAACCACAATTTCATTAATTATGTTTTCACAAGCTATTTTTTTGCTAAAATGTTTTTACAAGTTGTTTTTCATCAATTATGGTTGCACGAAGCTAATTGAACACTTGTGAAAACACAACAACACGTTTTCACAAGTTGTGTTCAATTAGCTTTGTGCAACCATAATTAAACATTATTATTTTTTTAAATCACTCAATTCACACAGGAACTTTGACGATTTGAGAAGTACTAATCAGTGGCATTGAGGATCTGAGAGAAAATAGAGACACAGAGGCATTGAGGAATGTGCATTAGGTGGGGTTTAGAAAAAGGAGTAGCAATAAAATACAAGCATAAAACAAGGTCTTTTGTGGGTTAGCGAGAATATGCTCCCAACCGAACCTCTGACAACTGAGAGAGAATGCTCAGCCTTTCTTCTTCCTCGTAACTCACTACTTGTCCTACTCTCTCTCTTTTCTATGTCCTTGTTCACCTTTTTTTAAGCTTTAAAATTTAGTAACACAACAGATTTCACAATCTTCCTAGCCAATTATTGATGTTATCTAGGCCAGGTCATTTATATCTTTTGGAAACTAAATCAAGATGAAATCCAATCAAAATGAATGGACATGATTTTAAAACTAATAAATCGTGATCCAATTTTCTCCACCAATTATAACCTTTTTTAATCATGAGTCATTTGCCTTAAATATCATAGTATCACCACCAAAATTTTAATCAAGTCATTTGCCTAAATCTCATAGTATGTGATATCACCGATATAATCTTCACCAAGAGGAGTCCAGAAGACGTCTCACTTTTTTTTGCTCTATCTTACATTCTATTAATAAAAACTTGTCACGTGTTCACCTATTTAATTAAATATTATCATTATTAACTTATTAAATGCTACCGTTATTAATTAATAGTAATATTTAATTAATTAAGTGAACATGTGACAAGTTTTTATTAGTAAAGTATAAAATGGAGTAGAAAAAGTGGGACAAAAAATTTAAACTCTACCCAAAGTTTCAACTTTCTAGTACTCTAATGCATTAGAATGAAACCCAACATAATTTTTGACAGTTATATCTAATGCTCCAATACACTAGACTGAAAACAAAGTTTATACCCATTGTTCCAATACACTAGACGGGAAGTACGGTCCACAATATGGGCACATAGCTAATTTTGGACGTGTGTCCTGTCCAGTGAATTGAGTACTTACTCTAGCCAAACCTCATAACTCCTAGCTTGAAAGATATGGAGAAATTCACTTCAGTCGATAATAGTACGGATAGTACAGACAATGGTTTACTACCCATTTACTTTCAAAGGATTACAGATTTTCTCACGGAGCAAGCACATAATCTCGCTTTTTATTAATGAAAAATTCAAAAATACACTACCATCTCATGGAGGAAGAACAAAAAACTTGTCAGGAAATATGATGGTAAACAAAAAACCAAACCAATGAAACATCCAAAAAATGATTCCTGTTTAATATTAAAAAGAAATTAGACTAAGGCACCTAAGTCTTTATAATCCAATGAGCTTTTCCTACCAGCAAAATATTGTTGGTTACTGCACTATGATGACCCCTGAACAATGAAACTAAAACTTTTTTTTTTCAAAAGAATGTCACATCAAATGCAAAATTCTTTGATATATTTCACAAGATGAGAGTATATTAGGAGAGTTCACAATATCAATGAGCATATTTTGAATTTACCTGACCACTATCAATGTTTGAACTCTTTTATCCATCTTGTATTGTAGCAGAACTCTGTCTGCAAATCACTCTAAAGCTGAAACTTTTCTCGTTGCCAATTTACAGTAAATTAGAAGAGCAAACAAGCAAGCAACAGGAAGGAAAACTTCAAATGACAAAGTCGTACAATGTACAAACTCAAGGATGCCAACATAAAGAGGGAGAGAAAGGAATGGAGTAAGGGGAAAAAATTAATAGAGGGTAGGAACTGTGCCGAGGAAATAACTATAATAACTGTCGCCTATTAAGTTCTCTTTCTCCAGTTCTTTTAACTTTGGCACAAGAGCCAAATGCAAGTATTAGTTTCGAGTTAAAAGTTACAGTGTACACTAAAGAATTGAAGAAGGCCTGCTCCTCTGATCTCTTCTGGAAGCTACCTGGTATTCACATAGAGAATAATACAACAGACAAACATGAGATAAAGCTTAATTAGGTACTGCCTGCTTCCATTGGTGTAGTAAGAGGAGCTAGTGTGTTATGAGGCAAGTTTATTCCACCCCCCCTCACGGATATACTCGGGGACTTGACTGAGCTAGCCCTGCTCACGAGATTTGAGTCAAGAAATACAACAATCACTGTAATGTCATCGTGGAAATGGCGACGGACCCCACGGTCTATCTTCTTCAAGTCCGAATATCTCATTTCTCTCTTCTTTGCTGCTTCTTGCAAAGCAGCTTTTATCAGCCTTCTAGCACTTCCCTGCATAAAGTTGGGGGAAAAAGTAAATTCTCTTCTGTTTTCGCCCGCTAATTAATGAGGTTGTTGTATAACATGAATCTGCCACTTATGTGGCAAGTATCCAGGATCAAATTTAAAATTTTCAATAAAGCATGTGTTAAAAAAGATGAAAAGGAAAATAACAAGTGTAGAAGTTAATTGTCTATCCTGCTTGATGGGATAGTACAACATTTAGCAGTCAGCACTAAGCAGACATATTTCAGTAACATGACAGCTAAAATTCAGTTAGTGCTTTATGGAATCTAAAACGTATGTTGGACACTACCTTATATTGAGTGCACCATGCATATACATACGTAAAACCCTGTGAAGGAGAACAGGAGCAGATACAAGCAAATATTTCCCTGGCTAGAGTAATAAAAGTCAGGAAAGTGTAGACATGTTACATTTGAATGCCCCATGGATGTGACACATTTCCACTGCTCATCCATTGTAAGTTTGCGGATGAGTTTTTATGTCGAATGATATATAAAACCTATTGGAACACTTTCATATCTATTGTGCACCCAAACAAAGGCTAATTTAATGTAGATTTGATACTATTATAATATATTTATTTAAATAAAATATAAAAATCAGTTTTTGTCTTTCATGAGTGAACATAGGCTACTGATTCAAACACTAATCAATCACAATAAATTGCACATATCCCTTCTCCTCTTTAACATGATATAACAGTGCTCAAATGACATTACTTCTCACCAGGAGGGACAGCCCAAATTAGCAGATTATAAGTTATATTTTACAAACTAGTTTGTAAATAGAAAAAGGTAAAAAAGGGCGAAAAAGGGGGGGGGGGGGGGAGAGGAGATTAAAAATTTACTACTGACCGAAAGACTCCAAAGTGAATTAATGTCTTAACAGATTTTAACCTCGTAGTCAAATTATTCAGTTTATGTACAGCTACGAATTACTATGTGGAAGATGATAATGATGATGATCACATTCAAGTGATGGCTCTTCTAGGAAAAATTGTTACAAATCCTAATGGAAAAACATTCACCAATCTCAAAAGAACTAGTATACTCATACATGAACAATTCAAATTCAAATTTCTAGATATAGTGCATGAGACCAACTCAAATCAAGGCTGAACTGGATAATGCTCTACCATACTTTTAGACTTAAGAATGTAAGAAATCAACAAGAAAAAATCTCTATCAGTAAAGTACCAATATTTAGTGTTAAGAGACTGTATATCTTACGCTGTGTGGATGATTTTGAACCATGTCAACAGCTTCCTGATTGGTAAGGTGCTCCCAAAGCCCATCAGATGCAAATATAATAAATTGATCATGGGTTGCAATGGGTGCACAGAAATTGTTGGTTTCAGCGCTTAGTATTGGCTTTTTAAAAGGTTCACGAAGGCGAAACTTAGCATATAAAGGCTCCTTGTTGAACTCAGCCTTTTTTAAATACACATCACCAATAGATCTAGAAATCTGCAAGATGAAAGATTCTGACAATTACCAAAGCACTCAAAAAAGGAGATGCATCAAGTTAAACAAGCCAACATATACCCACAAGAAACAAAATCTTGTGTAGCGTCATCATATTACAATCCTATTTGGCAATCAGATATAGTTGAGTTCCATACATCAGTGAAACATTCATTCAGAAATTAAACTACTATTACATACATTTACAAAGAGCAGGGAGGAGTGAAAGATAACATGTGCCTCTTTCTCTTAGGATACTGCTCAGGTGGGGAGACCTCTAAATTATAAATCAAAAAGATTATAACATGTAAACTACATATATCAAACACAAAGCTACCGTATAGTGTAATGCTTAAAAAGAAGAAGTAAAAGTTAGATCCCTGATGGCCTGGTTTCCAGTAAAGTGACATCTACTTCAATTAATCAAGATTCAAGAATCCAACATTAAATGATTTCTATGGCAGTCTGCCCCAACAGACCCTCCACGTAGGTGGAAATAATCTTTTCATTATTACTGCAGCAGTAAACTATAAGAGCCACCACGCTGGTGGTTGATGTAACATATTTGTACCAACTACCATGATTTCCTGCTACATATTCCAACTTAATTCCTCCAAAATCAGCCTCTATATCAAAATCTAATCAATAATATTGCAAGATCAGCATGGATTGGAGTTGACGCCATCTGAAGTATGTGCTGCTTAAATAACTTTTCAAACAGCAGAATAAAATTGAAATTTGAAAATTTAAGAATCGTGTTCATTCTCACTTGGTAATTAGTAAAAAGGAATCAAGAAAAAGGAAGAGAGATTTTGAAGGATGCATAGGCAGGACCATATCCCACTTTCCTCTAAACCACTTTAAGAGTTAAACACACCAAAAAGGGTGCCTCATCCGTGGCCTATGCTCACATTAAAGATGGAATCATCCTGAAAAATAAATGAAACTAACATAGGAGAAGAGAAGATGTTGGGGGGGGGGGGGGGGGGGGGGGGGGATGCTCCACTGTGATAAACTCTCAACTCCTCTTGTTTTACTAAATACTTTTGCACTCTTAAATATGAAAGAAAAAAAAGGGAGTATGAGCATCACAGAATCAACTAAATGGAAATACTATGTAAAATAGGAACTGAAATTGACAGACAATTAATAGGAACACACAAATAGGGGCGATGCCCCATAAAATAGGAACACACAAATTTTCTTTTCTTGATTCAGCAGTAATAAAACTAGTACTAGGAACCAATTTTTCACATTGTATGAAACTTACCTGTATAAGGCCCTTTACACGCCATACATTATGCTTCAAAACTACAATCTGTGGGTCCTCCGGATGCAAAGAATGCAACTCTTGTCTGACAGACTCTATACATACATTGTGCTCTGCTGACAATTGGATGGCTAGAACCTCCCCTGTTGCTTTCATAACTCTTCCCAGGACAGCACGGGAATCACCCAGGTTGGCAATGTAGAGGGTTCCATTACAAACAACACCAACAAGACAGCATGATCCAACTGCTGCAATCTGCGGTTTCAATGGCCATTGTTTGGTAACAAGAGACATGAACCCATCTTCTGTTGCTTGATATGCTTTCCTTATCACATCCACTGACATCGATTGTTGCTCTGCAGTAAACCCTGCATATAATAATCATAACAGAAGATTCAGAATAGGGATGATCTTCAAACTCACAAACTCGCTACTGTAAATATATATTACCCACAAGCATAAAATTACTTTGAGTAATAGCATAAATTTGAAGATCGCAATTCTAGTGTTCGCAGTTAGTGGCTAAGAAGGGAGGGGCAGGGGGGATGAGGAAGACAAAGAACAGAAAATTCAATTTGAATCTTAAAATTCTCATTCTTTGTGGCCCCAATTTTTCCTTAAAAAAGTCTACGCGTGTCATTTTAGGTCATTCCTTTATTTCAGAACATTAACACAATAAGCCTTTCCAATTCAACCAAGCTTGATCTTGACTACTGTTTCTTTGACATTCAGCCATCTAAAACTTTACCCTCAATCATATATTTATTTAACAAAATTTTCTAAGCAGCCAAATAACAAGCAATCAAACTTGGGGCGATAGTAACCATAAGGGAGTATAAAGTGGAGATCACCAATTAGAATCTCCCTTTTCCCTCTCTTAAGGGCCAAACTCACTCATCAAAACGAATAAAAAAGTAAGTAAATAAAAATACATACTTGGGACCATAATAATCCATCAAAGTTGAGTCTCTTACTCTTGAGATGTTGAAACAGGTGATTATTGACATAGCGTGACGTCTCAGGCCCCCCATGCCCATCATAGACCCCAATAAAGGTGCCAAAGGGGCCGTTCTCGTTCAAGCTCAAACTGCCTGACTCAATCTGGCTCTGGTCCTCAAGCAAATTGTTGGCTTGGACTACAGCCATAGAGAAGTCGCCATTCAAGTGCTGTCCAGAGTCTTTATACCACAATAACCCGTCTTGGCGACCCCCTGCATCTGAACCTCTATGAATATATCTATCGGACCTGGGCCGAAAACAGGCCCTGAAAAAGTTCATCAACTCCGATAACATCCCTCATCTCATCCAAACAACCCTCCAAATTCTCATCAACATCAAAAACCACTCTAACCAAAAATTCCCAATTGTGAATTATCTTTTCCTCAACTCCACACCAATAACCATACACTATAACAGCATCAACAACAAAACACCATAAAAATCAATAATTGTTCAATCAGAAACCTACAAGATCAACAACAAAGTACAAATAGAATCAATAACTGAAACCTTAGAAACCAACAATATCAGATAAGTGGCATGAAGAAGCTGCCTTTACAGTTAAATTCAGTTATAGGATAACACCAAAAAACATGAGGAAAACTGCAATCTGAAACCCATCTTGTGTTTCCTTTTAAAGCAGAAAATCTATGACCACAACAACACATACAGCCGCTAAAGATGAAAAATTCAACATAAAGAAAAAAACGGTGGTGTTTGAACAAAAGAGTAGTCAAAGTTACTTTTTTCTCAGACAAGTGTTTGGTCAGCCACTTAAAAATCCAGAAGGTCTACCACTTCACATTGAAAAATTAGAGCCCTCCAAGAAACCATCAAACACAAAAATTCAACTTCCTTTTCAACGATATAATATATACAATAAAAAAAAAAAACACCATTTTAAACAATAACTATAACAAAATAAAAGCCGCTTTTTTATTTTTTATATTAATGTTGAAGTAAAAAACTTACCAAATAAATTGGCTGTTTCCTGAAAGCTACTGTGTGCTAGAGTTGAACAAGAGGAGGATCTGGAGAGAACAAGGAAAAGTTCATGTGGGTTTCGTGCAAAAGCATTAGATCTGTGGATCCATCAAATCAAAGAGAGGAACAAAAAATAAAAACAAAAACAAGAAGTGGGTTTTTGTTGTTTTTGCTTTTTCTACTCTTCTCTAGTGGTGTGTGTAAGATGATATAGTAGTTGAGAAAGAGCAGCACAAAGCGAAATGGGACTTGTCAAAACACCAGGGTCTATGTTTAAAAAGATTGGCCCAAGTGAAACTTCCTCTCTCTCTCTCTCTCTCTCTATTTGTCTCAGCAGACAAGCCCCATAAAAGGCCAACAATGGAGAGCTTGAAGCCAGCAAAGCAGTGGTGTAGCTATGGGCTCCACAACACTGTAGCCTAGAGGGTTATAAAGAGAGAGAGAGAGAGAAAGTCAATGAAGTTTTTTGAACAAGGATAATGTGCATGGTGATATCATAGGGATTCCATCAAATGGGGTTCACACAAAGCCACGTGGAATCCGGTGGGGTTCTTGACAATTGACACGAGACCAACACTACATAATTGTTTAGTGAACATACTATTATTATATGAGAATATTGTAAATTGTTTCCCAAATAGTGAATAATTACTCTTTTAAAAAAAAAAAATATAAAGCAATAAAACAAACCTCTTTATTTATACCAATCTAGCTGTAACATACATATAATTTTCATACATTTTTATAATATAATTTATTGATGTGGTAAGTTGTTATTATTGTAACATCACTTCTACACAGCTAGTAATTTAGATAATTTTTTTAGATATTAATTGACAAATTATAAAATTGTTTGTGGATAAGTGTATAATTTCTTATAATTTTTTATGTAGATAAGATAGAGAATTGAAAATACAATTTTTTTAAAGAAATTTTTAACTTACAACGTCCGTTCTTGATGTTAGCTATTTATCATCAGATTTATTATTTTCTATTTAATAGCCCATAACCTATGCAAAGAAAAACAAAAGGGAAAATGAGACAAAAAAAAAATCATATGCGTTTTATAATTTTTTCCTTGTTTTAGTAACAAGTATCCTTTTTATTAAAAAGAAATAGATTGAGAAGAATAAAAGTATCATTAAAAGTACTGTGGTTTTGTTCAAAGTGCACGTCCACTTTTGATACAAAATAATTTTAAGCAATACTTCTACATTAAATATAATGAAAATCATCACTCCAAATCCAAATCCCTCTTACATTATTTTCTTGTAATAATTCTTTTAACATTTTCATATTTAATAATGTGAAACATCTATTATCCATTATTAGTACAAAGTTGAAACAAAGTGGGGCTATGTTCCTATATTTATCACTTCCTTCATGCTATTATTTTACATGTAATTTTTTTGTTAGTACGCATAATAATGTAATAATATATATTTTATGTTCTAACTGTCCATTGGAATTAATTAATTAAATTGCAAGCAGAAATATTATCACTTTGTGCATGTCTCATATTTGGGAGTAGTAGCACGAAAATGTTGTGCCTCTGCAAGAAAATGTGGTGTTTTTTGGACGGAGCAAAGTTTCGCCCACAAAATTTAGACCCAAAATCAGTTTTGTTCTTGTACGGTGTCAATTAAATGGTGCCAACGACGTGGGTACTGATTATTGGCTTGTCCTTCTAGTCAAACAATATGACTTTTACTTTAGAGGTTGTAAATTTTTCTAAATTCAATCAATTTGCCTAAACACGACTTCTTTTTTATATAATAAAAATATTAAAAAAATAAAACAAAAACAAACTTCTTCTTCTCTTTTTTAAGCCGGGTAGGTTTTAAACATATGGGAATTGTTCATAATGATTACTCTTTATTATTGAATAAAAATATTAATAAATTTATTTTATAAAGTAAGCAATATTCAATTCATCTTAAAAAAAAAAAAACTAATTGATTCGAAACCTTTTTTAAGTGTTCGGAGTTTGGACTTGCTTGTTGTCTATTGTATTTAACGAATAAATTTAGATTTATCTTGCCATGAAAAGTAACTTTCTTACAAAATTATATTAAATTTTTTATTCCTTTTAATACTCTCTCTCTCTCTCTTTCTCTCTCTCTATCAGGGTGGTCGATACCGTACCGGTACCGGCCGTACCGGCCGGTACGTACCGTACCGGTCAGTGCATCGGTACCGGTACACTTCTATTTTGTACCGGAAAAAATACCGGCCGTACCGGTCGCGTACCGGCCATACCGGCCAATTTCGGGAAATACCGGCCGATACCGGCCGTACCGGCCAGTACAGAAAAAAACTTTTTTTTTTAATTTTTAGTTTTGTAATTTTTGAATTTTTGTAAAGACATAATGGTAACTTATTTACACTAACTTATCAATATTATTTGTTTTCTTAGTATGCAATGAACAACTAAGTTTTCTATTTTTATATTGTGTTTTTTTTTTCCTTTTAATTGATACTAAAGTATAAAATTATGAATAATTTGTTCTAAATTGAGGTAATGTTTTATGATAAACTTTTATATTTACTATAATATAAGTGAAATATTATATGCTTATAACCATGGTTCTAGAGATTTTGGTGTGTGTATATAATATATATATATATATATGTATGTATGTATAAAATAGCGGTAAACCCGAAACGGTATATCGGTATTGACCGGTATCCGAAATATATCGTACCCGTGGCCAAACCGGTACAGCCTCCGGTACGGTATTGACTTCCTTGATCTATATATATTCAATGGTTACCAATAAATGGTGTGATACTTAAGTCTTGGATATTTCCATTGAACAAACTAAGAAGAGCTATAATACTCTTGATAATCCCTTCTAATACTAAGTCAACATATAATTAGATTAGACGTCTCCATAGTTTTAACTTTTCACTATTTTTCATGTTCCTCTAATCCAAAATCATAAAAACGATTGGCAAGCTTAGATTGATGTTATAACCGGGCTGATATTTCCGTTGGAAAAAACAGGAGTTATAATACTCTTGGTAATCCCTTCTAATACTAAGTCAACATAATTAGATTAGATGTCTCTATAATTTTAACTATCTATAATGTACCTCTAATCCAAAATAAATAAAGAACCGACTGACATGCTAAAATTGAATGTTATCATCGGGGGGATATGTCCTTTGAAAACAACAAGAGGTAAAGTAACACTCTTGATAATCTCTTAGTCAACATAAATCAATTATATGTCTCTATAGTTTTAACTTTTAACTATTTGTCTTGTACATCTGATCCAAAATCAAGAAAACAATTTGGCATGCTAAGACTGAATGTAACAATCGGGTTTAATAGGGAATTAATAAGCTAATATGACCTCTATTGTCAAATTTCAGTAAGAGGCCCTTTCAGTAAACGCATGGGTTTGACTGTTATGCACCTTATCCAAACAGGCACATAATGACACGAGAGGTTCCTATTGCAAGAATTTAACCTGCCAACTTAGGCAACGCTCAAAACTTTGGATTTGGAAACCCTTTTCATAGTTTGGTATTTTTATGCAGCATTTAATATAGATAAAGCCCCACACACGAAAGGCATCTATAATTTTAAAATGATCTAAATAAATCCTCTACTTTGACTACTTTCATATTAAACTCTATAATTTTTTTTTGTTTGATTTGATTTTTCTTTGTTTGATTTGATTAAGAGTCCAAATTGATACAAACTTTAAAAGTTTAGGATTTAATTTAAAAATAGAAAAATTATAAGGTTTAATCTATAACAATCATAAAAATTTCATTATTTAATTTGAAACTTTTAAAACAATAGGGTATAGTTTAAAATTATTTAATTTGTTTTCTATAGCATATAACCTTATGATCACATGACAACGTCATGACAACACTGTTGCGGCACAACACCACCCTGAATCTCCACAATTAGCTATCACGACCTTCTCCTTTCCAACCACCACCACCGTCATGAACCCCACCATCTCCACCTTGGTCCGACCACCATCACCACCACATCTAGTCCTCACTTCCTCATCCATTTTCTCTTTATATTTTTCATATTTACAAAATTTTTCAGAAGATTAAAAAATCAATAGCTATATCATCTATTAAATATTTAAATTTCAAAAATTTGAAGTCTAAAAGTATGCCTACAAAATAAATTTATGATCTGATTGATATAAAATTTGAAATGCGTATTAAAAATATAATGAACATACAATCCAACAATTTAGGGCATGTTTGGTATATCAACTTAAACACATGTTTTCAGTTTTTAAGGGGGTGTTTGGAAGAGTAGTTTGAGTTATGTTGTTTGGGTATTTTTGTTATACGTGTCGGTGAAAAAGTGTGTAAAAATGTGTGTAATGTTGTTTAAAATGTGTGAAAATGTGTTTAAATTTACTTGCTAAGGGAGTGTTTGGAAGAGTAAGTTGAGTAATGTTGTTTGAGTGTTTCTGATATACACGTGGGTGAAAAAATGTATGAAAATGTGTGTAATGTTGTTTAAAATGTATGGAAATGTGTTATAACTATGCTGCCAAATAGGTCAAAAACAACATTATACGTATTTTCACACATTTTTTCACTCACACGTATTTTTTTTTATAAAAAAAACTGAAAATTGTTTTTTAAACACACGTACCAAACGGACCTTTAAAATTTTAAAATATATAGCCATATTAACTTTTTTAGCAAGAATTGTAACCATTAGCTATAATTAAGTTTATAATCAAACTTTCTCCTTAAAATAAAATAATAATAAAAAGTATGCATGCTCTGGATCAAACTTTACAGGTGTATTTAGATGTTCATTGTTGTTTTTGTGATCTGAGGCAATTGGTGGCAAAATAAAAGCCACACCAAGAGAAACAAACAAACAAACAAACAAATGAAATTAGAAGTCAATCACCACAACAAGGCACTAAGGGTTAAGGCACTAACAGATATAATAGAAGTCATAATAATCTTTTTTTTTTTTTTTTTTTTGTTGCCTCAAAGTCATAATAGTCTTAATAGATGCTTAACCATTTCAGGTAATTGGATGAGGACATAATCCACTAATTATGCAAGTGTTTGGTCACCATTAGTGGAATTGTTGGGTCCATCTTAAAGGTCACTAATAAAGTTCTCCATCTTTGATGGAAATTAGAAAGTTGACACTGTACGACCAGAAAAATGTCACCATCTATTTTCTTTTTAAGATTGGGTTATGCACGACCTACATGTGCGAGCTTTCACATTCTACTCAAGTGGTATGCAATTCGATGTTATTGCCGGTGCTTATCTAATTGTTTTAATTAACTAATTTTTGTATTCAATTTCCCCTCTCTTTTCAATAAAGGATGTCAAGTTACATCCACCATGGTTGTAGAATTTTGTGGGGATTTATGGGACATAGGATATGGATCAATTGGGTGAAAAAACATTTGTTTATTGGGATAATTATATTTTATCATCTTAAATTATACCTCTTATTATACTTTGAATTATAAACTTTTCATATGTATGATTAATACTTTAAATTATAACTCGTGTTACACTTTGTATCTTGGTGTTAATTTTGCTGTTCTTTTGGAAGGAAAACTCAATCATGTGTGAATCAAGTGACTCATTTGGGTCTTTTGACTTTGTGTCACTTAAACAAAAGTCACATGGTTCACACGTGATTGGGTATTTTGTCCAAGATAAGAGCGAAATTAATGGTGGAGTGCAAAGTGTAACACTCGTTATAGTTTAGAGTACAAATTGTACATTTTGAAAATTTAGGGTTCGTTTGGATTGAGAGGGGAGAGAGGGGGAGTGGAAGTGAGTAGAGTAGAGTTAACTGAAAATAGACATTTTAGGTTAACTCTACTTTACTTCTCCCTATCATTAGGATACAAAGTGTCATATAAAGTATAATTTAGATTTTAGGGTGGTAACAAAGTGTAAATATATCTTTGTTTATGTGATAGAAAGATGAAACTTGAGGGAATGTTTTATTCATTTTGTTGGATCACGTTCGTGGCATTAATAATAAGTAGGAAAGTTAACCCCCCCCCCCACGACCTTCTTTTTTTTTCTTTTTTTTCTTTTTTTTTTTTTTTTTTTCCAGAAACAACTTGTATTTATTAGTTGCAATTTATAGAAAAGATTAACACACAAATTTTCAAAAATTACATGGACGTACCCTAGTATTGATACAAACTACTTCACACCATTAAAAGTGTACTTAAATAGGGAAATATCCTCAATAATTGTAGGAACCCAATTTTGTTCGATCGGAGTCCTGTAATCCTTAGAATGACTAAACAGTAGATTATGCTCCACATATATCCCATCATGAATGGTGCTAGTAATTTCACCTTTTCAATTTATGTCCTTGTAATAATATGCTCATCTCCGTAAATGGACAAGTATAGTTTGTACGTTTGGAGAGAAGTTCATCAATCATCAGCATTTAAGTAACGCATTCGAAGTTTCAATCCTTAATCATCAAATTTATGTTAAACTTATTAAGAAGCTGCTAATTGATTATCTCTCAAAAAAATCACTGTCTCCCATAACTTGGGGATGGATTCATTAGTCACATTTGCATTAATTTGTATCTTATGACGGCTTTGTATTTTATTTATGCTTTGGAATTAGGCCATCAGTAGGATCAGTACTTGATTAGTAACAAAGTTACCTTTTTATCACTAGTAATGGACAATTGCTCTGTATATTTGGAGAAGTGTAGAGGCATTTAAGCAGAACATCTAAACCTTAGTGATTTTCTCTCTCAAGAGAGATTCAAAATGTTTATGAAAAATTAATTAATTATTATCACGAGTTGTGAATAATAAATTAATTAATATCATTTGTCATCAGTTTTTTGTTTTAGCTAGTTGTTAACTTTTAACTTTTACGTGCAATTTTTTTTAAAAAAATTCTTCAACTTTTTCAAAGTACAAATATATTTTAGCATACTTTCAACAAAAAAAAACTAAATAAGATGATGCTAAATGCACACACTTGCACAATAACTCACAATCCAAATCTTTAATACCATACACTGCATCTTTAGAAAAAGCTCATAAAATCTTTTTTGTTTTTGTTTTGTTTTTCTGTTTTGTTTTGCCACTTAAATATTAAATGACCTTTACTAAAGGTGAGTTTAGATACCGCTTATTTTGCTGAAAACTAAAAAAAAGAAAAGAAGAGGTTACTGTTTATAAAAGTTACTGTTCATAAGCATAAATGCACTGTTCATGTCTCATTAACAGTGCAATAGGCGCTAGTTTAAAAAATAAAAATAAAAAGGGCCTGAAACACGTTTTACTGAAAACGTGGATGCAATAATTTGAATACAAACGCTACCTAAGATGACATAGCAAGATGTGAAATTCCAAAATAAACAATAAAGCCTTATTTATTTAATTGTAATCTTTATGTTGATAGGAAGTAGATGTATATAGCCGTTAATAGGGCATATGGGTTAATTACATTATTAGTTAATTAAGCCACAGCTTTTTATATTTGCTACAAAACATAACTCTTTAAAATTAACTATTTTTTTTTGTGTGCTCAATGTAGTAACTTCTACCAGGTGTTATCAAAAGTAGTCTCTATCCAAGCCCAAAGCTTTAATTAAGAAGAATTATTTATGGATCATATATATTGAGCCACACTGCTTGCTAGTTATGCATTCCCTACCCGTCTCTAACACACCCCAAAATCCTAAATGAATATGAGGTCTTGTATATGTTTGATATGACATCAAGATGGAAGCTCTATCGATTAAGCAAATCATAACTTTACTATTAAGAAGTCTAATGTTTCTTTTTTCTAGATTCTTTTGCATACTGGTTCCAATTCTAAGTGCACATTGAACAGGAACAGTAAATAGTAAGGAAGCTCGAATGTATTTGCTAATGGTCATATGGTCTACTTACATAGTTGCATCTCATTCACATTTAGGGTTTATTAAACTTTTACAAGAATTGATAATTTAACATGGCATCACAAGAAAAGATCATAAGTTCAATCTCTATTTTTATTCTACCACTTATTTAAAATGTTAGAAATTTCATACGTTGGATTTCACTTATTAAGGGAAAGTTTAGGTCCATATGTGAGGGGAAATATTAAAATTATTGTTAAGTGATTAATTTATCATTTCCTTATAATTTAAACTTTTAGGAGAATTGGTAATTTAGTAGTTAAAACCTTAGCCTTCGCTTAAATAAAAAAAGATATTTTCATTTTAAACCTAATATTTTAGACGTGGTTCCAATTTAAGCCTTAAATTTTAAAATTATTACAAATTAAACCCTCAAAATTTGTTAGATTCAAATCAAACCTTGGATTTTGGAATTCATATAAATTTTAACTCTCAATCAAATCATTATTTGAAAAAAAAAAAAAAATTTCAATCCAATTTATAAATATAACCCCAAATCAAACTTGTACTGACAAGGTTTTAAATTGATATGATTCTAAAAATTCAAACTTTGATTTGACAAAGCAAAACTATAAAGCTTAATTCGTAAGAATCTTAAATCTTAACCCTTGATTTGAAAGTACCTTCAAACCAAAACAAAAAACTCACAATAATATTCAATGGATTAGATATTCTTTTCCTCTCTTGTTAGTGTCATTATAAAAGAACAAATGGCATTAAGGAGAACAATGCGTGTAATCTTAGAAGATTACAACACTAATACAATAACATGATTAATATGTAATAATGAGGTGGCAGTTCCCAGTTACAATAATATTTTTTTTAATTTTTTAAAAAAGAAGAAATTACCTAAACCTAATGATAGTACAATGAACAAGTACCCTATAATATTAAGGATAGTCCTCCACATGTCGACAATAATTGTCAATAACCATCGAAACCTCAAGTGTACCTCACACCCCGAGCAAAACACACATCCTATATTGATCATTTCTTGTTATCTTACTTATATTTCATTAGTTTAGGGTTTTATATAGTATTTCTAAGGCATCGATGCTAGTAGTTAGGTTTGAATCTTAGTTAAATCTGTAATTACCATGTTCTCATAACTGTACTTTCTATTTAAAATTAAGTTAGTGTTAATTGATTGATTTTCTTTACACTGTAGCATGTATATTTAGTTGTAGTTTCTTAATTTTATCTAGTGTAGAGTAGTTGAATATTTATCTTCATCAATTTAGTTGTTATTTTGTATTGCCATTACAATTAGTGTGTCTAGTTACTCTTGTTAATAAACAAAAATAAGAATCACTCCTGACAAAAAGGAAATAAGTCCTCTTCTTTTAGGCGTGGTTCCAATTTAACTTTGCGAATGTATGATTAGCACCTTAAACTATAACTCGTGCTACACTTTGTACCCTAGTGTCAATTCTGCGGTTCTTTTGGAAGGAAAACTCAATCACTTGTGAATAGAGTGACTCATTTGGGTCTTTTGACTTTGTGCCACTTAAGCAAGAATCACATGATTAACACGTGGTTAGGTATTTAGTTCAAGATAAGAGCAAAATTGATGATGAAGTGTAAAGTGTAACACATGTTATAGTTTAGAGCATTAACCGTACATTCTAGAATTTAGGGCCCCCTGTTTGGATTGAGGGGGGAGGGAGGCAAAGTGGAGAAATATAAAATAAAGTTGGCTGAAAATAGGTTAATTTTGGGCCAACTCAACTCCACTTCCCCCTCTCTCCCCTGTCATATGAGGTATAATTTAGATTTTAGGGTGGTACAAAAGTGTAAATATATCTTTGTTTTATGTGATAGAAAGATGAAACTTGAGTTTGTTGTATCATGTTCATGACATTAATAAAAAATAGGAAAGTTAACCACCCCCCCCCCCCCCCCCCCCCTTTATTTATTTATTTATAGAAACAACCTATATTTATTAGTTGCAATTTATAGAAAAGATTAACACACACAAATATTAAAAAATTAAATGGACGAGGCCATAGTATTGATACAAAACTACAAACTACTTACACCACTAAAAGTGTACTTAAATTGGGAATTATCCTCAATAATTGTAGGAACCCAATTTTTTTTTATCGGAGTCCTCAAATCCTTGGAATGACTAAACTATATTATGCTCCACATATATCCCATCATGATTGGTGCTAGTAATTGACTAATTTCACCTTTTCAATTTATTATATCCTTTTCAATTATAGTTTGTACGTTTGGAGAGAAGTTCATCAGCATTTAAGTAAAGCATTCGAAGTTTCAAACCTTAATCATCAAATTTATTTTAAACTCATTAAGAAGTTGCTAATTGATTATCTCTCAAAAAAATCACTGTCTCCCTTAACTTGGGGATGGATTCATTAGTCACATTTGCATTAATTTTAATATATCTTATGACGGTTTTGTATTTTATTTATGTTTTGGAATTAGGCCATCAGTAGGATTAGTACTTCATTAGTAGCAAAGTTACCTTTTTATCATTAGCAATGGACAATTGCTTTGTATATTTGGAGAAATGTAGAGGCATTAAAGCAGAACATCTAAACCTTAGTGATCTTCTCTCTATAGAGAGATTCGAAACACCACATCTCACGATTTCTGAATAATAAAATAATTAACACCATTTGTCATCAGTTTTTTGTTTTAGCTAGCTGTTAACTTTTAATTTTTATGTACAATTAAAAAAAAAAAAAACTAAATAAGATGAAGCTACACACACACACTTGCACAATAACTCAATCCAAATCCTTAATATCATACACTGCATCTTAGAAAAAGCTCATAAAATCTTATTTTTCGTTTTGCCACTTAAATATTGAAATGACCTTTTAATAAGATGACAAAGCAAGATGTGAAATTCCAAAATAAACAATAAAATCTTGATTTATTTAATAGTAATCTTCGTGTTGATAGTAAGTAGATGTATAGAGCCGTTAATAGGGCATATGGGTTGATAGGGAATAAAATTGATCATGACGGGTCCACCACGTTTGGTTGATATGACGACAAGAGCATGACGGTCTATACTTAATATTACCCAAGAGGACGGATCCATAATGGACGGACGAGTAAAATACATGTATCGCTCTTCGCCAATCGTCTCCGAGAAACCTTAACTAAGGAATTGTGCTACATGATTAAGGTTGACGTGGCCTTAATTGTTATCCACGTTAACAATTGCATGAAGAATTCTTGCGTGACACGTTGGCCTTTATTGAAGGGTTTTTATAAGGAAAAGAATTCTAGGAGATATCGAAAAGGAAAGAGTTCTAATCCTAAAAGGAAAGAACTTCGTGATCAAGGTATGGATGTCAACCCTACACTACTATAAATACGTCAAAACCCTCATAACTCAAGGTATGCACAATTATCTCGACTCTGGCACTCTAGAGTTGTTAAAAAGACTCTAACTTGACCTTCAGAGGGTTTTTGGCCGGCACCATACCGGTGCTCTCTGTTAGGTCTTTTATTTTCTTTTTGCAGGTATTGCTTCGGTTTGGAGAGTGCTCACAGCTTACTGGTGATTTTTTCAGCATCATCATGAGTTAATTACATTAGTTAATTAAGCCGTAGCTTCTTATATTTGCTACAAAACCTAACTCTTTAATTTAATTTAATTTTTTTTGCGTGCTCAATGTAGTAACTTCTACCAGGTGTTATCAAAAGTGGTCTCTATCCAAGCCCAAAGCCTTAATTAACACCCCCCAAAATCCTTAATGAATACGAGGTGTTGTAAATGTTTGATATGACATCAAGATCGAAGCTCTATCAATTAAGCAAATCATACCTTCACTATTAAGAAGTCTAACGTTTCTTTTTTCTACATTCTTTTGCACACTGGTTCTAATTCTAAGTGCACATTGAATAGGAACAGTAAATAGAAAGGAACGACAAGGTTTGAATGTATTTGCTAATGGTTATATGGTCTACTTACATAGTTGCATCTCATTTGTATTTCGGGATAATTAAATTTTTGAGAGAATTGATAATTTAACATGGTATCACAATAAGAGATCATAAGTTCAATCTCTATCTTTATTCCACCATTCATTTAAAATGTTAAAAATTTCACATGTTGGATTATACTTGTTAAGGGGAAGTTTAGGTCCACATGTGAGGGGAATTATTATAATTATAGTTAAGTAATTAAATTCATCATTTCTTTATAATTTAAACTTTTAGGAGTATTGATAATTTACGCTCTGTTTGTTTCGAAGTAAAATATTTTCAGGAAAATATTTTCACATTTTACTATGTTTGTTTTGTAGTAAAATAAATGGTTAAATGTAAAATATTTCAGTCAAAGGTAAATCAAAGCAAAATTTTGTAAAATATTTTACACTTAAAATAGAGGTAAAACATTTTACACTTGCTCTCCATCTCTCAGTCACAACACTTTCTTCACCTCTCTCACTCTCATCTCTTCTCTCCCACAACCCAGCCAGTCACTCATCCTCAGCCTCATCACCCTCCATCTCTTGGTTCTTCTCTCCCCCTCCATATTTTGTTGGTCCAACTCATCAGCGGCTCCACCATCGTTGACGTAACCAGTTCTTAGGTTCACTTTCTTGGTTTGCAGCGTCAATTGAGTCCACTAATCTCACCGCCGATTTGGTTGTCTCCCCAATATGGGTTTTGGGATTGTTTGTGGATGCCGATCTCAGTTTCCGCCACTGGGTTTCTATGTTGATCTGGGTTCTACCATTGGGTTTTAGTCAGATGGTTTGTTTTGCTAAAAACTATGAAAGACCACCTGAGTTTGCTGGGTTTCTACCAATATCAAGTTTTTTTTTTTTTTTGGTAGCAAATTTGAGTTTGTAGAGAAATTTGAATTTAGGTGAGTTTGTAGAGAAATTTTATGATTTGGGTTTAAGAATTTTTGCTTTGATTCATGGCTGTGCTTTGACTGAAATTAGAGAATTTGAGTTTGACTTGTTTAGAATTTTGAGTTTGGGTTTTTTGTGATTGAAGGAAAAATTTTCATTTTACATGTTGGCAACCAAACATAGTAAAAGGAAAATATTTTCAATAAAATATTTTACATGTAAAATATTTTACTTCAAAACAAATGGAGCGTTAGTAGTTGAATCCTTAGCTTTCACTTAAAAAAAGAAGAAGATTATTTTCATTTTAAACCTAATATTTTAGGTGTGGTTCCAATTTAAGCCTTAAATTTTAAATTTTAATCTTGGACTTTTGAATTCATATAAATTTTAACTCTCAATCAAATCATTATTTACAAAAAAAAAATAAAAAACTCTCAATCCAATCCATAAATGTAACACCAAATCAAACTTGTACCGACAAGGTTTTAAATTAATATGATTCTAAAAATTCAAACTTTGATTTGACACTAGCAAAACTATAAAGCTTAACTGGTAAGAATCTTAAATCTTAACCCTTGATTTGAAAGTACCTTCAAACCAAAACAAAAAAGTCACAATAATATTCAATGGATTAGATATTCTTTCCCTCTCTTGTTAGTGTCATTATAAAAGAAAAATGGCATTAAGGAGAAACAATGCGTGTAATCTTAGAAGATTAAAATACTATTACAATAACATGATTAACATGTAATGATGAGGTGGCAGTTCCCGGTTACAGTAATATTTTTTTGAATAAAAAAAAAAAAAATTACCTAAACCTAATGATAGTACAATGAACAAGTACCCTATAATATTAGGGATAGTCCTCCACATGTCGACAATAATTGTCAATAACCATCGAAACCTCAAGTATAACTCACAGCCCATGCAAAACATACATCCTATATTGATAATTTCTTGTTATCTTACTTATATTTAATTAGTTTAGGGTTTTATATAGTATTTTTAAGGCATCGATGCTAGTAATTAGGTTTGAATCTTAGTTAAATCTGTAATTACCATGTTCTCATAACTATACTTTCTATTTAAAATTAAGTTAGTGTTGATAGATTGATTTTCTTTACACTGTAGCATGTATATTTAGTTGTAGTTTCTTAATTGTATCTAGTACTGTAGAGTAGTTGAATATTTATCTTCATCAATTTAGTTGTTGTTATTTTGTATTGCCATTACAATAAGCGTGTCTAGTTACTCTTGTTAATAAACAAAAATAAAAATCACTCCCGACAAAAAGGAAGTAAGTCCTCTTCGTTGATTCAAATCACTCAACTTCTATTTCTATTTCTATTTCAATTTCTATTAGTTATATAAAAAGCGACAATGCCTATATCTACAGTGCTTTGGTTGGTTTAGTTAAGTTTCTGTCTTTTTGATAAGCCAAAACAGTGTGCTTTGTTTTGATAAAGCAAAAAGTCACAATTTAATAAAACAAAACTAGATATAGAGTAGAGACATTTCTAGAAATGATCTTAATAAAACAAAAAGTCACTTTCACAGTAACTCAATCCAAATCCTTAATATCATACACTGCATCTTTAGAAAAAGCTCATAAGATAAAATTTTATTTTTCGTTTTGCCACTTAAATATTGAAATGACCTTTTACTAAGATGACAAAGCAAGATGTGAAATTCCAAAATGAACAATAAAGCCTTGATATATTTAATTGTTATCCTCATGTTGATAGGAAGTAGATGTATAGAGCCGTTAATAAGGCATATGGGTAAATTACATTAGTTAATTAAGCCGCAGCTTCTTACATTTGCTACAAAACCTAACTCTTTAATGTAGTAACTTCTACCAGGTGTTATCAAAAGCAGTCTCTATCCAAGCCCAAAGCCTTAATTAACACACCTCAAAATCCTAAATGAATATGAGGTCTCGTACATGTTTGATATGACATCAAGATCGAAGCTCTATCAATTAAGCAAATCATACCTTCACTATTAAGAAGTCTAATGTTTCTTTTTTCTACATTCTTTTGCACACTGGCTCTAATTCTAAGTGCACATTGAACAGGAACAGTAAATAGTAAGGAATGGCAGGATTCGAATGTATTTGCTAATGGTTATATGCTCTACTTAGAGCATTCACAGCAGGGAGCTAAATAGCTATATTGCTATTTTAGCTCCACTCAAACCACAAAAACCCACCTACAGCAGTGGAGGCAAAGCTAAAAAAATTTAGCTTTGCACTACAGTGCTCATGTATCAATACATGAGCACTCTAGCTGAAAGTTATAAAAAAAATATATATTTAATTCGGGCCCGATTAAAATAATTCAAAGCCTCTCTCTCTCTCTCTCTGTCTCTCTCTCAGTCACTCTCATCTCTGTGCACTGAAGCTTTCATCTCTCTGAACCTCATCTCTCTCAACTCCGAAGCTCGACGTCACCGACCCACCGCCGATCAGCCTCAGACTCACGCCGCCATCCTCCTCAGACCCACGCCGCTGATCCGCCATCCTCCTCAGACCCACGCAGCCGATCCGCCATCCGCCTCAGACCCACGCAGCCGATCCGCCATCCGCCTCAGACCCACGAGTAGAGCGATGAGATCAAAGCCAAGAGAGATGATTGGCGCAAGTCTCGTCGACCGGTACCGAATCGGACAGAGTATCGGGCATGGGTTTCAGTTTGGCTGTGTTGAATCCACTGTGTTGCCTTGCTCCGATTTCGATCATGAAGGACCGAGCCACGCTGTTGGCAGCAAAATCGGGCGGTCCGTATCAGTTAAGGCTCGATTCGTCAGTGAAGACCATGAAACCGTGCCCCTCGGTGCAGGTATCGTCCACCAATACTGAATCGAACAGAGTATCGGGCATGGGTCTCGTCCACCGATACTAAAATCGTGCCCCTTGGTGCTGTGTTGATTTTTCTAAGTTTTTGTTTTGTTCTTCTTCAATGGTTTTGATGGGATTTGATGGCACGGTGGGGTTGTGGTTGTACAGTAATTTTTATGGGTTTGACGGTGGTTGTGGCTGGAAGTGGGTGGATGAATGAAATATTATTTTATTGTAGTGTTTATATTATTTTATTTGTTAAAAGCTAAAAATAGCTCCACTGCTGTAGAATGTGAGAAGGTAAAATAGATAAAGTAACTTTGTGTGTAGCTAAAAAGCTAAAAATTTAGCTCCACTGCTGTGGATGCTCTTACATAGTTGCATCTCATTTGTATTTAGGGTTCATTAAACTTTTGCGAGAATTGATAATTTAATATGGTATTACAATAAGAGATTATAAGTTCAATTTCTATCTTTATTTTACCACACATTTAAAATGTTAAAAATTTCACATGTTGGAGGGGAAGTATTTGAATTATAGTTAAGTGACTAAATTCATCATTTCTTTATAACTTAAATTTTTAGGTGTGGTTCCAATTAAATTTTAAAATTTAACCTTGGACTTTTGAATTCATATAAATTTTAACTCTCAATCAAATCATTATTAAAAAAAAAAAAAAAAAACTCTTAATCCAATCCATAAATATAACCCCAAATCAAACTTGTACCGACAAGGTTGAATTAATTGATTCTAAAAATTCAAACTTTGATTTGACACTAGCAAAACTATGAGGCTTTTTGGATAGCCCAAACGTGCGTCCACGTCCAAGTTTTGAATTTTTTATTTTTATTTATTTTAACGCGTGTTTGTTACTGTTCATTGACCATGAACAGTGATTTTAGGCCAATAAACAGTAACTTTTGGAATGAACAATATTTTTTACCTCTTTAAAAATTATTTTGCTACAGTGTTTTCAATTTTCAGTTTTTAATTTTCAGTCATAAGTTCTATCCAAACGGACCCTATAAAGCTTAATTCGTAAGAATCTTAAATCTTAACCCTTGATTTAAAAGTACCTTCAAACCAAAACAAAAAAGTCACAATAATATTCAATGGATTAGATATTCTTTTCCTCTCTTGTTAGTGTTATTATAAAAGAACAAATAGCGTTAAGGAGAGAAACAATGCGTGTAATCTTAGAAGATTACAACACTAATGCAATAACATGACTAACACGTAATGATGAGATGGCACTTCCCAATTACAATAATTTTTTTTTTAAAATCTAAAAAAAGAAGAAGAAAATATCTAAACCTAATGCAATGAACAAGTACCCTATAATATTAAGGATGGTCCTCCACATGTCGACAATAATTGTCAATAACCATCGAAACCTCAAGTATAACTCACACCCCAAGTAAAACACACATCCTATATTGATCATTTCTTGTTATCTTACTTATATTTCATTAGTTTAGGGTTTTATATAGTATTTCTAAGGCATCGATGGTAGTAATTAGGTTTGAATCTTTGTTAAATCTGTAATTACCATGTTCTCAAAACTATACTTTCAATTTAAAAGTTAGTGTTGATAGATGGATTTTCTTTACACTGTAGCATATATAGCTATCTAGTGTAGAGTAGTTGAATATTTATCTTCATCAATTTAGATGTTGTTATTTTGTATTGCCATTACAATTAGCTTGCCTAGTTACTCTTGTTAATAAAAATAAATAAAAATAATCACTCCCGACAAAAAGGAAATAAGTCCTCTTCGTTAATTCAAATCACTCAACTTCTATTTCTATTTCTACTAACTATATAAAACGTGTCAATTCCTGTATCTATAATGCTTTGGTTTGGTTTTGTTAAGTTTTTGTCTTTTTTATAAGCCAAAACACAGAAGTGTGCTTTGTTTTAAAATAGTAAAGAGTCACAATTTAACAAAACAAAATGAAAGTGTGCAGTTTCAACCCCTTCTCCTATACTGTGTCACAGGCAACGCCTCGGAAAGCACGGACGGGCCATATGCAGGGAAACTTGCACATGTGGTTCTGGCCGAGGACCCCAGTATGTGGAGAGGTAGGTGAGGAAGCGCAGGAGTAAAAGTCGAGTCTAGTATTTTTGCTTTCTTTCGTATACAGGGAACAAGGGAATACCGGATCATATCTGTTTTTGTGCCATGACAATCTCACTTGAATTACGGGGAGACTTTGCCAAAGCAAGGAAAGTAGTTAGAAAGATATCGATAGAGCGGGCAAAACCTTGAGTAAGATAACCAACCCTGGAGGCCATGGCTTGACTTTATCCCGTAGTTAATAAGAACAAAGAGAGCCTTCTGTGCAGAGTAGAGACATTTCTATAGTATTTTTGGCCTTTGGTGAGCGTAAACTTACTGTTTCACAGTAGCCAGCCTTTTTTTTTTATATGATTTTTTTTTTTAAAACGTATCACCATTCATACCAGTTTTCTTGCTCATTTTAGTTTTTCTTATATGTCAGTTTTCTCTTTCTTTTCTTTTTGGGTGGTAATATCATCCTTTAAACTTGCTTATATAATAAGTAGCCTCATCAAACGTGATTTGTGTGTGAGATGAGGTTTTTTTCTTTTTTTGTGGTCTTATTTTATAGAAAAAAAAAAAAACAACATGTGTTTTTATTTTATATAAATAATTTTTTATTTTGAAAATTTAATTCATAAGTAGATAATTTATTTGAAAATTAACAGGAGAGTGACCCTATTTTTTTGGCAATGATTTAGTAAGAGTTAGAGTTATATTTTTACTGAATTGTCCTTTAGTTTGTCTCTACTTAAATATAGGGATGTAAGAGTATTTTAGAACAATGAAAATGAAGAATTCAAACAGGAAAAGTTCCTTAAATAGTAGTATAGATAATGAAATATTAACACAACAAATTGCTACAATATATATTTTCACAATTATTTAGGTGTTAATTCATTATCTGTCAAAATAAAATAATAAAATATTATACTGGAACTAACCACAACTAAAAATTAAGGTATTGTGGAAAAAAAAGTGTTACATCTACAATATTTTTCACAATAATTTCATAACAAATCTTAGGTAGTAAATTGTTATTCTAATTTAAACTTACCAATGAAATTACTTTTTTACCCACTAATAACAACTTGTAACAACCTACTATTTATAATTTGTAATGAAAATGTTGTGGATATAACATTTCTTTTATGAAAATGTTAAGACGTCTTGTTGTTGTCACAATCTTTTCATAACTGCTAAGGTGTCGATTCTTTACAAGTCAAAGTAAAATATAACAAAATTATAAAGGTATTATGAAAATGTTGTGTCATTCTTTGTGTTTCTAGAATTTTTTTTATCAGCCAATTTTTGTGGAACGAATTTTTTTTTACCAAACCCCTCTCTTCATACACTAATGTGGACCTCCGCGATGATATTTATCCATCTTCGGGCTATTAGGCGTCCTCGGACGAGGCCCACGACCCAACGCACACTTGTGGGCCAATCACCCCTACAGTAGTAATGCTTAAAAAGTTAGAATGGTAATATAAAGTTTTTTATTTGTTACTTAGAGGACATCGATTTTCTAGGTTTGAATATTCAAAATTTATAATTTATCAAATTGAAAATTTGATGACACATGCCTTTTGTTATTTTTTTTTCTTTTCTTGCCTAAAACAGGCGTTCATTAAAAACTAATTAAGCTAAAGATTGCACCTAGGCTCATGTAGAATGATAAAAAAGAAAGTATGAATGACAAAATTTTCATTGTGTATGGTTGAAGGTATTTGATGAAGAGTTTCAATTATAGCATATGACATCATTCATTACAAAAATTTAAATATTGTAACGAGATTTTAGCATAACTCAGTTGCTTATGTTGGAAGATGATGATATTTGTTATCATTCTTAGAAGTTTTTAATGAGCAAATATTGTCTTTAGCAAATAGGTATCAAATTCTTATACAAATGAGATTAATTTTGTATGACATATATTTTTTATGTATATAGTTCCATACTTCTTCAAATAAAAATTCTATCTTAATTTTCTCACACAAGAGGTAGCATGCACCTTGCAAGTGCCACCCACACTAGTTTTTAAAAACAAAGTCAAATTACGCAATCAAAGGTTTACGTGTTGTTGACAATTGACACAATTTGTGACCGAATCAAAATAGAGCAATGTGACATACACCAAAAATTTATAAATTTTTCAAAGCAATTGAGTTGATTAGTTTTTTTTTTTTTTTTTTTTTTTTTTTTTACGTTTTTATCTTGGCCTATTAGTATCACTGATATCATGTTTTTATCTATAGCTATGTCTACAATGATTTGGTTTGGTTTAGTCAAGTTTTTGTCTTTTTTTCTAAGCCAAAACAGTGTGCTTTGTTTTGAAAAAGCAAAAGGTCATAATTTAACAAAACAAAACTTGATATGAAGTAGAGACATTTCAACAATATTTTTGGCCTTTGGTGAGCATAAACTTACCATATCGTGGGAGCTAGCCTTTTTTTAAAATTATTTTTTTAAACGTATCACCATTCATTCCAGTTTTCTTGCTCATTTCACTTTTTCATTTCTAAAATATCTATATGTGGTGATAGTGATAGAATGTTTTGGTTTAAGAGTTGTTCAATCTCCACTGTTACACTTGCCTTCTTCTCCTTCTTCTTCTTCTTCTTCTTCTTTTTTTTTTTTTTTTTTTTTTTTGTGTGTGTGTGTGGTAATATCATCCATTGAACTTGCTTATATAATAATAATAAAATATATTAACGTAACAAATTGCCACACCAATTTCATAATTATTGAGGTGTTAATTATTTATGTGTCAAAATAAAATAATAAAATATCATACTGGAACCAGTCACAACTAAAAATAAAAGTATTGTGAAAAAAAAAGTGTTATATCCACAACATTTTTCATAATATTTTTATAACAAATCTTAAGTGGTAAATTGTTATTCTTATTTAAACTTACCAACGAAATTACTTTTTTGCTCACCAATAACAACTTGTAACAACCTACTACTTATAATTTGTAATAAAAATGTGGTGGACATAACTTTTCTTTTGTGAAAATGTTAAGACATTTTGTTGTTATCACAATATTTTTACAACTACTAAGGTGTCAATTCTTTACAATTTAAAGTAAAATATAACAAAATTATAAAGGTATTACGAAAATGTTATGTCATTCTGTGTTTCTAGAATTTTTTTTATCAGTCAATTTTTGTTGAACCAAAATTCACTATTTCACATACAGTTTTCTTGGGTTGAATTTTTCTTTTTCTTTTTAAAATTTTTTCTTTATGCACCACTTTAAGTAAAAACACAAAGTTTCCCCCACACACACACACACAAAAAACAAAAGCTTAGGATTAAAACACTTTTCATCTTTTTATGTTTGGGGTATACAATTCTTTCTTAAACTTTAAAATTAAGTAATTTCCCCCTTAGGGTGTGTTTGAATACCACTTATTTGCTGAAAACTGAAAACTGAAAACTTCTTACTGAAAACATTGTAGCAAAATAATTTTTAAATGTGTGAATAGGTTGTGGGACCCAAATTTATCTAAAAATCTGTGAAAAAGTGAATTTAGTGGTACCTGAACAGTACCACTGGGACCCACTAAAAAAACACTAAACACGAGGACTGGGCAAACGCCCAATCCAAACGCACGCTTGATATTTTGGAAAAGAGAAAATATGTCATATTCTCTTAATTAAACCCAATTAAAAGCTTATGATTCTCAAGATATTCCATTGTGTAATGTCTAAAATACTCCCACTAAATTTTAACATCTTAAAAATTTTCTTCATGTATTTTGAGTTTCAGATGGTAGTAATGCTTAAAAAGTTAGAATGACAATATAAAGTTTTTTATTTGTTACTTAGAGGACATCGATTTTCTAGGTTTGAATATTCAAAATTTATAATTTATCAAATGAAAAATTCGATGACATATGCCTCTTTTTTTTTTCTTGCCTAAAACGAGAGTTCATTAAAAACTAATTAAGTTAAAGATTGCACATAGGCTCATGAAGAATGATAAAAAAGAAAGTATGAGTGACAAAATTTTCATTGTGTATGGTTGAAGGTGTCTGATGAAGACTTTCAATTGTGGCATATGACATCATTCATTACCAAAATTTAAATATTGTAACAAGATTTTAGCAAAACACAGTTGCTTATGTTGGAAGATGATGATATTCATTATTATTCTTAAAAGTTTTTAATGAGCGAATATCGTCTTTAGCTAATAGGTATCAAAATTCTTATACAAATGAGATTAATTTGTATGATATATATTTTTTATGTATATAATTTCATACTTCTTCAAATAAAAATTCTATCTTAATTTTCTCACACAAGAGGTAGCACGTGCATTGCAAGTGCCACCCGCACTAGTTTTTAGAAACAAAGTCAAATTACGAAATCAAAGATTCACCCGTTGTTGACAATTAACACAATTTGTGACTGAATCAAAATAGAGTAATGTGACATACACAAAAAATTTACAAATTTTTCAAAACAATTGAGTTGATAACTTTTTTTACGTTTTTATATTGACCTATTAGTACCACTGATATCATGTTTTTATCTATCCCTATATCTACTGTAAGTGCACAATTGCACCTGGCCCTGAAAACAGTGATGGGCTCAGGCCCAATGAGCCTTGAACAATATGAATTTGTAGAGTGTGGGCTGTAAAACCCAGGTTAGAAGCGCTTAAGGAATATAGGACGAGCTGAAGGGCTGTAAACAATCAAGAACCAAAAGAAATGCTATAATTCCACCTCCTCGGATATGGGCCGAGGACTGTTCTTATATATATAAGTTTCCTTTTCTTTTTCTCTTTTATTACAAAAAAGAAGGAAGTCCCCCTTTCTGTTCCGGACCTCTCCTTAAATACTACTCCATTTGGTAATTCTTGTTACACGTGTTGCCTTCACCTTCCTTTGACCTAGATATTTTTCTTCCTAATGCCCTTGAATAGTAACCAGAAGCTTCACTTCCACTGTTCAGGCGTCACTTCCTCATTAATGCGGCCAGGGTGGTAGGTGCAGGGTCTTTAATGTGGAGGTGGCAGCCTTTAGTGCTTTTTAAGACACCGATGCTTCTGAGACATCCAGGGGTTCATCCCTCTTAACCATTGGTCTCCGTCGTGTCGTTTATGAGCTTTTACGATGATGTTCCTGACTCTTCTATACCCATCCGAGGGTGAAACTGGCCTCGGATAGGTCCTCGGGTCCTCGGCCCATGGGCTGACCTGAGGTACCAAGAAGTTTCGAACTTAAGGGCAGGTCGGCCTTCCCTAGTATGACCCAAAGGCCCAAATACCTACCAGGACCTTTTTACTCCCCACAATAGCCCCTCAAAATTCTAATTTTCGATGTCCGAGGAGAAAAAATAGAGTTTTGATCCGAAGAGAACTTATTCTGCCCACTTCATGAATGATTGCACGTGTGGAAACCGCTTCACGCTCCAGAAGATGCCATATGGCGGTTACACTTTCAAGACGCGCGCATTTATTACTGTAAGTTACACTTTGTCCCCCACGTTCAACGGTAAGATGGACATCAAACGGCTCTCCTTTCTTCACGAAAATTTGGGCGGGACAAAACTAATTTCGAGGCGCCATTCCGCACGTCGTGACGCTTCGGGAACCTGCGCCTTCATTTAATTTGCCAGGGACTGATCCCATCAAAACATCAACAATCACACTTCGCCTTCAGAAAACCGTGGAAAGTTGCATATCCTCAAACTCCGTAAGTTCTTACTCATCATTCATCTTATTCTTAACCTTTCATCCTCGGATTTTTTCCTCGGCTGTCTTAGTAGACACCCCCCTTTCTAGAGTCTAACCTTTCATTCCTTTATAATGGGTAGATTTAAGTGTCTTGTTGATACGGCCGCCGGAATGGAAGGCTTTAGAGCCAAATACCACATTCCCGGTGACGTGGGTCTGAAATATTGCCCGGCGGGGGCCGTGGCCGGTTCCAGGAAGGAGGGAGAGGTCATAATCCCAATGGTAGCCTTTGTAGAAGGCGGGATGACCCTCCCAATGAAACCTGTAATGAGGGAGTATCTTCGCAACCACCGGTTGTGTCCCGATCAATGCCTCCCCAACGTTTTTAGAGTCTTAGGTAGCGTCGATGCCTTAAATGAACAAATGGGTTTAAACCTCACATGGCACGACGTCGTTTTTCTGTACGAAGCCCACAAACTGTCCAAAGTAGGTTATTACATTAAGTCCCGATCTAGTGTCGTTAGGCTAATCTCCTGTTTGCCCAAGTCCAACAAAGGCATGAAGGACGACTACCTGATCGTCTCTGGAAACTGGCATGACGGTCTCCACTGTCCAGTATAGTGGGGGGATCCAGGTGCGACACCTGAGGACTAACCTCCCCACCCAAAACCTCCCTCAACACTAACAAATTTGCACATTGATATATGTTTCTGTTTATTTATCTTTGTCTCTTGTTGTGCGAATCTGACCACGTTGCTTAATCTCTCATCCTTTCTTGCAGATAAGCGAAACGTGCGCCCTCGCCTGAGTCATTGCAACGTTGCCGACCTAAACGGGGTTCTTCGATCCGAGGTGTTCGTCAGTGAAGACCGACAGCTTCGAGCCGCGCACCTGATCTTAGGCTACCATCCCATCTCCTCGGACTTCCAGGAGATAGACAACGCTATCATCGCCGGAGACCGAAGACAAAGGAGGATCAACGTAGCCCGGCCGAACTTTCTGGACGACCGTGACCTCCCCGACGCACCTCAAACCATTCTGTACCTACAACCCACAGCGGCCATTCCCCTCTCCATCCGTCCCGAGGTAGCTGCTATCCCGGAAGAACAGGTCTCTTCCTCTCATACGTTAGATGACGAGATAGACCAGTTCCAACTCGAAGAATACAACGAGCCTCGAGGGAACCAGTTTGTCGTACTTTCTGACGAGGAGGAAGATACTGCCGAGGCTTCGGGAATTGCTGGGCTCGTCGTTGCACTCCCTGAGGACGGATCCGAGGACAGCATGGATAGAATGAAAGATCTTTTCACTGATAGGGCCGCAAGGGTCACAGAGAAAAGAACAGGGGCATCCCAAGTCCCTCAAACTCTGCCACTTCCCCCTCCTCCAGCTGAGCCGAAGGTTCCAGCCGAGGACCCTAAGAAAAAGAGAAAGGGGGAAGATGAAGGGGCGTCCAACAAAGGCCCCAAGAAACCACGCAACCAACCTCCACCGGCTCCGCAGCAAAAGCAGGACAAAGGCAAGGGTAGAGCCCGTTCGGTGGAGAGCGGGGAGATCGGGGTGGTAGCCGATGTGCGCAGGGCACCGGCCATCTGGTCCCCTAACCTAAAGCTGGACGGTGCTCCTATCTCCTGCCAGTCCAGTATAAGGGCGGCTCAACATGGCCATGCCCACCACTTGGCCGAGGTGTTGGAGCGCCCTCTTCTGCTGCCTAAGGACATGGAGTCCTTGGAGAAAATGAGCTAGCCACAGCTCTTCCTTGCTCTGAAGAGAGACTTGGCGCTGGTAAGCTTTCGTCTCTTTACGAAGAGTTTACTTTTAACAATACTTATAAATTTTTGTCGTGTTTAACCCCATCATATTTCCTTGCAGGCTGTTCAGGAGGTCTTCGTAGCTGAGAATTTTATTGAAGATACTCGGAAGAAGGCCAGGGCCGAGCTGGAGACCAGGTTGGAGACAGAGAAGTCTCTGAGGACAGCACTTGCTGAAAACAAGAAGCTAGTCTTGGAGGTGAGTAATGTAAAGAGGGAGAGAGATGGTGCTGCATCAAGTCTCAAAACCATGGAGACCCAAATAGCAGGGCAACGCAAGCTCCTCCGAGAAAAAGATGAAGAGCTGACCAGAGCCGAGAAAGAACGCTCAGATTTGGAAAGGGAGCTTGCGTTGATGAAGGAGGAGGCCAGCAAGTTCCAAAGTTCTTTAAAAGCTGCCAAACAGGCCAGTTTCCAGGAAGGAGTGGCCACTACAGAGGAGCAGTTGACAGAGGCATTCGCGGCCTTGTGCTGCGAATACTGTCAGAAAGTCTAGGGGGAGGCCTTAAATGTGGCTGGAATTCCTCTGTCTTCGGATCTGAGGAAATCCGAGAACATTTGGCTTCCCCTTGAGATACAGGAGATCGAAGAGGCTCCTGCTGCTACTCCCACTCCAGAAACAAATCTTCCTGCCCTGCCTCCCATGGTCCCAGAGCCAGTTCCTGATCCTACAGAACCCTTGGGTTCCAACAAAGAAAAGGAAGGTGATGGGGACGCCGAGAAGGACCTCAGCCAAGCCTTGGAACATGGTGTCCCAACAGCAAAGGCAGCGGATAAAGGGAAACAAATTCTTTCTCCCTTTGAGGCGGAGCTGAAGAGGACCGAAGGACCCAGCACTTCTCATGTGGACCCTCTTCCTGAAGCTTAGGGCCGAGATTAGGGCTTCTCTTTCTCCATATGTACCCCATATATGTAATAGGCAGTTTATGTACTTTGACAGAGAATAAATTTATTCAAAGTTTACTTGTTTTCGCTTGTGTTTGTTTTATTCATTTCATACTTATTACTGAAGTTTTGTAAAGTGAACAAGTCTAACTCCAACCTCTGCGCCATCTTACATATATCATTAAACACTTGACAAAGAAGTGCTTCATGGAAGTATATTACTACTGACTAAAAAAAAAAGGTTTCACATGACAATTAAACCTTTATAATCTACCACGTTATCATTAACAGAATGAAAGGTTCGAGGAACATGTCGAATAGTTAAAGAAACAGACTTAAGATCCAAGTCAGTAGACTGCAAGGTACTGCGTCTTAAGATTAATAAGAATTTAATTTTTGACCAAGTCTATGGTACAAGTAGCAGACTTCATCAACTCATATGGTTCTATTCTCGAATGGATGTGAATTTCATTAACCATTCATTGCACAACTTTGCTTAACACTTAGGGACATAAAGATTAAAAATTTGATCTTGCGATCAATAAGACAATTCATTTCAAATGCACTCAATTAATTTCCACAAGGTTGGTGATCCGAGGACTACACTTAACCAAGTTTCTGTTTGATTCTTTAAAGATTATTACTTCAAATGTTAATTTTCCCAAAGTAGGAGGTCCGAGGACCCGACATAACCAAGGTACTGTTTAACAAATGACAAGACATCAATTTCCACAAGGTTTGTGGTTCGAGGACTACACTTAACCAAGTTTCTGTTTGATTCTTTAAAGATTGTTACTTCAAATGTTAATTTTCCCAAAGTAGGAGGTCCGGGGACCCGACATAACTAAGGTTCTGTTTAACAAATGACAAGACATCAATTTCCACAAGGTTTGTGGTCCGAGGACTACACTTAACCAAGTTTCTGTTTGATTCTTTAAAGATTGTTACTTCAAATGTTAATTTTCCCAAAGTAGGAGGTCCGGGGACCCGACATAACTAAGGTTCTGTTTAACAAATGACAAGACATCAATTTCCACAAGGTTTGTGGTCCGAGGACTACACTTAACCAAGTTTCTGTTTGATTCTTAAAGAGTTGTTAATTGGAAATTCATGAAATATTGAAATATTAACACTTTTCGAATAAGTATAAACAACAGTGAACTTTATTAATAGTAATACCTTCGTAGGTTATTTACATTCCACGGCCGTGGTATAATATTTTCATCTAAATCAGCTAGCCGATAAGATCCTATCCCTGCTACTGAAATAATACGATAGGGTCCTTCCCAGTTGGGTCCTAGCTTGCCCTAGGCTGGGTTCTTAGCGGTGCCCACAACCTTTCTTAACACAAGATCCCCAGGTGCTAGTGGCCTCAGCTTCACATGGGCATCATATCCCCGTTTAAGTTTTTGTTGGTAATAAGCCATCTGGACCATAGCTGCCTCTCGTCGCTCTTCAAGTAAGTCAAGACTTTTCTCCAGGAGCCCATCGTTGCTCTTGGTGCTAAAAGAACTCGTCTTCAAGGTGGGAAAACCATATTCCAGGGGTATCACTGCCTCGGCCCCATAAGTCATAGAAAATGGCGTTTCTCCAGTGGACCTGCGCGATGTGGTTCGATATGTCCACAGAACGTGAGGGAGTTCTTCTACCCATCTTCCTTTCGCATCATCCAACCTCTTCTTCAACCCGTTGACAATGACCTTGTTAACAGCCTCGGCCTGGCCATTTCCTTGAGGATAACATGGGGTGGAGTACCTGTTTACGATGCCCATGTCACCACAATATTGCCTGAACGCGTTGCTGTCAAATTGAACACCGTTGTCAGACACAAGCGTGTGCGGTATGCCAAACCTAGTAATAATATTTTTCCAGATGAACTTCTTGGAATCCAAATCCCTAATATTTGCCAAGGGCTCGGCCTCGACCCATTTAGTAAAATAGTCTGTTCCCACCAAAAGCCATCTTTTGTTGCCTATGGCCCTCGGAAATGGCCCAACTATATCTAGTCCCCACTGTGCGAAGGGCCAAGGGCTGGAAAAGGGGTTAAGAACTCCTCCAGGTTGATGGATATTTGGGGCGAACCTTTGACATTGATCACATTTCCTGGCGTAATCTTGAGCCTCTCTTTGCATATTGGGCCACCAGTAGCCCTGAGTCAAAGCTCGGTGGGCTAAAGACCTACCCCCAGTGTGGCTGCCACAAATCCCCTAATGTAGTTCTTCCAGAAGCCCTTCGGTTGAATCTGGGTGTACACACAACAAGTACGGCCCCGAAAAGGATCGTTTATATAGTTTCTGATCCTCGGACATCCAGAAACGTGGTGCTTTCCGGCGTATCTTGTCTGCTTCTGATTTGTCCTCAGGGAGAACATCGTTCTTGAGAAAGGATATGACCGGGTCCATCCAACTGTGACCATGTCTTACGAGATGAATGCGAGGCGCATTGGTGGTGACGAGAGAGGGTTTTAGTAAGTCCTCAATAAGGATAACTCTAGGTAAACCCTGAGCCGAGGTCGTTGCCAGAGTAGCTAAGGAGTCTGCATGGGTGTTTCCAGTCCGAGAGATGTGAACCAAGACAAAGGATTCAAACTCAGCTTGCTGACGTTTGACCAGGGCCAAATACTCCTGCATTCTTGGATCTCTGGCTTCCATGGTTCCCATGACCTGGCCGACCACCAGCTGAGAGTCCGAGAAGACGCAGACATCTTTCCCACCCATTCGGTGCACCATTCTCATGCCCACTAAGACTGCTTCGTACTCGGCCTCATTATTAGTGGCCGAGAACGCCAATCTCATAGACTTTTCAAAGACAATTTCCTCGGGGGAGATCAGAACAAGTCCAACACCGGACCCTCTCTGATTGGCCGCCCCATCCACATACACTTTCCAGGTCGGAGGTATTGCCGCCGTGATCACTCCAACTGATTTTTCACCCACGGGGAAATCTCCTAAAGCTTCTTCCAGCAATGGCTCAGAAAACTCCGCCACCAAATCAGCGAGGACCTGACCCTTCACCGAGGTGCGAGGCTTGTATTTAACATCAAAAGCCCCCAGGATAGTCCCCCACTTCGCTATTCTTCCTGACTAGTCGGCGCTGCGAAGCACTGCCTTGAGAGGCAGTTGGGTCAGCACGACCACTGTATGGGACTGAAAATAATGGGGAAGCTTTCGCGTAGCATGAACAATGGCCAGGAGTGCCTTTTCCAAGGGTAGATAACGCACCTCAGCGTCACCTAGCGATTTGCTAACATAATACACCGGTCTTTGCACCCCGTCATCTTCCCTTATCAGGACCAGGCTGACCGCGTGGACGGCCATTGCCAGGTAAGCAAATAAAATCTCATGCGCCTCTAGACGAGAGAGAATAGGCGGCCGAGAAAGATAATGTTTGAGTTGTTGAAAAGCTAACTCGCAGTCCTCGGACCATTTAAACCCTTTCCACTTGTTCAACAGCTGGAAGAAAGGACGACAGCGATCGGCTGACCGAGATATGAATCGATTTAAAGCGGCTATCATTCCTGTTAACTTTTGAATTTCCTTTGGATTCGAGGAGGCTGCAAGTTTGGATAGCCTTGACCTGCAATAGGGTTCACCTCTATGCCTCTATGAGTAATCATATATCCCAAGAACTTTCCCGACCCCACACCAAAGGAGCATTTTGAGGCGTTGAGGCGCAACTTATACTTTCTTAGAATTTGAAAAGCGTCGAACAAATCTTTTACATGGGAGGGTATGGTTTTGCTTTTCACCACCATGTCGTCCACGTACACCTCGATGGTTTTCCCCATCTGCTGTTCAAACATTCTGGTCATCATCCGTTGATAGGTAGCCCCAGCATTCTTCAAACCGAATGGCATGACCTTGTAGTGATAATTTCCTATTGGAGTAATGAAAGCAGTCTTCTTTTGATCCTCCAATGCCAGGGGAATCTGATGGTAACCCTGGAAAGCGTCCAAAAAGCTCATCCGAGGGTGTCCAACGGTGGCATCCACCAATTGATCAATACGCGGCATAGGGAACGAATCTTTGGGACAGACTTTGTTCAGGTCCGTGAAGTCCACACATACCCTCCACGTTCCATTCTTCTTCTTGACCACGACAGTGTGAGCCAACCAGTCAGGGTAGAAGACTTCTTTGATAGCCCCAGCCCTCTTAAGCTTGGCCACCTCTTCCTTCACGGCCTCGGAATGTTCCTTGGAGGAGTGCCGAGGTGGCTGCCTTCTTGGGACAATGGCCGAGTTGACATTCAAGTGATGACAAATGAAACTCGGATCAACACCTGGAGCCTCGTAAGGATCCCATGCAAAGACGTCAGCATTTTTCCTCAAAAATTCTATCAGTTCCATCTTCTCCTGGTATGGCAAAAGTGTACCGACTTGGAAGAACCTCTCCGGGTCGTCGGCCACTGGGAATTTCTCTAATTCCTCACAACGTGTTTCCTCTCCTGGCAGCACTCCTGATGCGTCAGGAGACGTTAACTGCTATAAGCCTTTGGTGACCAAAACCGAAGGCTCAATTTCCGTTTGGTGCAATACTGCAGCTGATATGCACTGCCTGGCCACCGATTGGCTACCGAGGATTTCCTCAACACATTCCCCCGAGGGGAACTTGACCTTGACGTGCAAGGTAGAGGAGACAGCCCCCAACGCATGCAACCAAGGCCTAGCGAGGATGGCCGTATATGGAGAGTATGCGTCTACAACGATGAAATCCACCTCTACCGTTTCTGAGCCGGATTAAACGGGCAAACGAATTTGTCCTCTCGGCATCACGGATCTGCCTTCAAAGCTTATAAGGGGTGAATCATAAGGAGTCAGGTCTTCCGCCCTCAATCTTAGCCCCTTAAATAGATCAGGGTACATGATATCTGCACCGCTGCCCTGGTCTATCATCACCCTCCTCACATCATAATTTCCTATCCTGAGGGTGACCACGAGGGCATCGTCATGGGGCTGAATAGTACCAGCCTTATCCTCCTCGGTAAATCCCAAAACCGGCAAAATGACCTTTGGCCTCTTCGGCCTATTACCTCCCCCCTCGACTTGAGAATGAGAGACTGCCATCACCCTGGTCGGGCCTGAGCCTGTCCTGCCAGGTGCAGCGAAGATGACATTGATAGTTCCCAATGCTGGCCGAGAGGAGTTGTTCCTCTGATTGTCTGAGGCAACTTGATTGCCCTGCCCAGCAGACTGACACAAATGCTGCTTTAACTTTCCTTCGCTAACGAGCTGCTCCAAGTGGTTCCAAAGGGTCCTACAGTTCTCGGTGGCATGGCCCACATCCTGATGGTATTGACAAAAGAGGTTTTGATTCCTCTTCGCAGGGTCCCCTGCCATCTTACTAGGCCACTTAAAGAAGGGCTCCTTGCGAACTTTCTCCAGTAACTGATGCACTGGCTCTCGGAACACTGTGTTTACAGCTTGGGGTACTGCCAAGTTGGACTGTCTGGAATAATCTCTCCTCGGCCTGCTGTTGTTGTAACGGTCCGACCTGAAATCCCTTCTCTCCTGCGGGATAACCTTTTCTTTTCCTTTTCCTTGCTGCTGGTCCTCCTCTACCCTCTTATATTCATCAATGCGATCCATAAGACGACGTACGCTGCGGACAGGCTTTTTCGTCAAAGACTTTCTCAAGTCGTGGTCTGTAGGAAGACCTACCTTAAAGGTATTCAGCGCCACTTCATCGAAGTCGCCATCTATCTCGTTAAACATCTCCCAGTAACGGTCGGAGTATGTTTTCAGTGTCTCTCCTTCTTTCATTGTCATGGACAATAGCGAGTCCAATGGCCGAGGGACTCTGCTACAAGTAATAAACCGTGAAGCGAATGATCTAGTCAACTCCCCAAATGAACCTACGGACCCTGACTTAAGGCCGTTGAACCACCTCATGGCCACAGGTCCCAAGCTAGAGGGGAAGACTTTACACATCAGCGTTTCGTTGTGCGAGTGTACGGCCATCCTCTGGTTGAAGTGGCTCACGTGCTCCACCGGATCAGTCCGGCCATTGTAGATGGTAAAGGTGGGCTGAGTAAATCTCCTGGGAAGTCTACCCTTCTCAATCCTCCGCGAAAACGGAGATTTGGAGAGCTGGTGCAACGCCCTGCTCATAGCATTGTTGCCTAGGCCCCTAGAAAGAGCCCTTTTGCGCTTGCAGGCTGGCTGATCGTCCTCCCCACCGGAGGACGCTGAGCTGGGGGGTGAGCGCGTCCCTAAGTCGTAGCCACCTTCTCCATCTTCATCAGAGGAAGGACTGGACAAGGACGGTGAAGACTTACGTCTGGCACGACGTAACTTCCTCTTCAAATGGTTAATCTCCTCCTGCATGGCTCTAGAACCATCGTCATGAGTGTTGCTAGCCCCACCAGGAGTATGGCTAGCCCTTGGGTACTCTGAATGGACACTTCCTTCACGATCCCTTCGACGTTCGAGACGCTCGAAATGATCTTCAGGTTGCGATCCCTGCGACTCTGCATGGTGAGCGCCTAAGCCTGCCATGATATGCCTACCTCTTCTAGACTAGATTTTCCACAGACGGCGCCAATTGTAAGTGCACAATTGCACCTGGCCCTGAAAACAGTGATGGGCTCAGGCCCAATGAGCCTTGAACAATATGAATTTGTAGAGTGTGGGCTGTAAAACCCAGGTTAGAAGCGCTTAAGGAATATAGGACGAGCTGAAGGGCTGTAAACAATCAAGAACCAAAAGAAATGCTATAATTCCACCTCCTCGGATATGGGCCGAGGACTGTTCTTATATATATAAGTTTCCTTTTCTTTTCTCTTTTATTACAAAAAAGAAGGAAGTCCCCCTTTCTGTTCCGGACCCCTCCTTAAATACTACTCCATTTGGTAATTCTTGTTACACGTGTTGCCTTCACCTCCCTTTGACCTAGATATTTTTCTTCCTAATGCCCTTGAATAGTAACCAGAAGCTTCACTTCCACTGTTCAGGCGTCACTTCCTCATTAATGCAGCCAGGGTGGTAGGTGCAGGGTCTTTAATGTGGAGGTGGCAGCCTTTAGTGCTTTTTAAGACACCGATGCTTCTGGGACATCCAGGGGTTCATCCCTCTTAACCATTGGTCTCCGTCGTGTCGTTTATGAGCTTTTACGATGATGTTCCTGACTCTTCTATGCCCATCCGAGGGTGAAACTGGCCTCGGATAGGTCCTCGGGTCCTCGGCCCATGGGCTGACCTGAGGTACCAAGAAGTTTCGAACTCAAGGGCAGGTCGGCCTTCCCTAGTATGACCCAAAGGCCCAAATACCTACCATGACCTTTTTACTCCCCACATCTACAATGATTTGGTTTGGTTTAGTCAAGTTTTGTTTTTTTTTTTTTCTAAGCCAAAACAGTGTGCTTTTTTTTTTTGAAAAAGCAAATGTCATAATTTAACAAAACAAAACTTGATATAGATTAGAGACATTTTTACAGTATTTTTAGCCTTTGGTGAGCATATACTTACCGTTTCATGGGAGTTGCCCTTTTCTTTTTTTCTAGATTATTTTTTTTAACGTATCACCATTCATACCATTTTTCTTGCTCATTTCACTTTTTCTTTTTAAAATATTTATATGTGGTGATACTGATAGTGTTTTGGTTTAGAGTTGTTCAATCTCCAATGTTACACTTGCCTTTTTCTCCTTTTTTTTTTTTTTTTTTTTTGGTGGTAATATCACCCGTTGAACTTGCTATATAATAAAAAAAATATATTAACATAACAAATTGCCACACTAATTCACAATTATTGAGGTGTTAATTCTTTATATGTCAAAACAAAATAATAAAATATCATACTAGAACCAACCACAACTAAAAATAAAAGTATTGTGACAAAAAAGTGTTATATCTACAACATTTTTCACAATATTTTCATAACAAACCTTAAGTAGTAATTTTTATTCTAATTTAAACTTACCAATGAAATTAATTTTTGACCCACCAATAACAACCCGTAATAATCTACTACTTATGATTGTATTGAAAATATTATGGACGTAGCATTTTTTCTATGAAAATATTAAGACATCTTGTTATCGTTACAATATTTTTACAACTGCTAAAGTGTCAATTATTACAAGTCAAAGTAAAATATAACAAATTTATAAAGGTATTATGAAAATGTTGTGCCTTCTTTGTGTTTTCTATAATTTTTTTTATCAGTCAATTTTTGTTGAAACAAAATTCACTATTCAATATACAGTTTATTGAATTGAAGTTTTGTATTTTTTTTCTTTATGCATCGTTTTAAGTAAGAACACATAGTTTTACACACACACACCACAAAACTTAGGATTAAAACACTTTTCATCTTTTTATGTTTGGGGTAGTTCGCAATTTCTCCTTAAACTTTAAAATCAAGTAATTTCCCCCTTAATATTTGGAAAAGAGCAAATATGTCATAATCTCCCAATTAAACCCAAATGAAAGCTTATGATTCTTAAAATATTTCATTATGTAATGTCTAAAATATTCCTAATAAATTTTAACATTCCAAAATTTTCTTCACATATTTTGAGTTTTAGATGGTAGTGATGCTTAGAAAATTGAAATAGTAATATAAAGTTTAATATTTGTTACTTAGAGAACATCGATTTTTTAGGTTTAAATCTTCAAAATTTATAATTTATCCAATGGAAAATTCGTAACATATGTCTTTTGTTTTTTTTTTTTCTTCTCTTGCCTAAAATGGGTGTTCATTAAAAACTAATTAAGCTAAAGATTGACCTAGACTCATATAGAATGATATAGAAGAAAATATGAATAACAAAATTTTCGTTGTGTATGGTTGAAGGTATTTGATGAAGAGTTTCAATTGTAGGATTGTAGCATATGACATCATTCATTACGAAAATTTAAATATTGTGACGAGGTTTTAGCAAAACTTAGTTGCTTATTGTTGGAAAGTTGATGATATTTGTTATCATTCTTAGAAGTTTTAATGCGTTGAAAATTGTCATTAGCAAATAAGTACCAAAATTCTTATATGAATGAGATTGACTTAATATGATATACATTTTTTATGTATATAGTTTAACTTCTTCAAATAAAATTTTACCTTAATTTATCACTCATAGGGCAGTAAATGAGCCAAGCTTTACCGAGTATGTGGTGTTTTGAGATTAGCTTGTCAATAAAAATCAAATGCTCAAGCTTGGCTTGAGCTTGAGACAAGCCTAAAATTAATGCTTAAACTCGAGCTCATGAGAGTGCCAAAAAGCTTAAACTTAAGCTCAGCTTGGCTTTGCTTGATTAATTAGTCAGCCAAACTTGAACTTAATATCCAGCTCAAATTCAAGCTTAAGTCAAGTTTTTTAGCTTGGGATCCAAAAAAATTGGCATCATCAAATGCTTATATCACCAAAAATCAAGTAAACAAAATATATAATAATAATAATAATATACTAATAATAATAATAATAATAATAATGAGATAATAATGATGACAATAATAATAATAATAATAAACACAATAATAATATACTCATTGTATCATACTTCTAACACTCGTGATTAAAAATTGTTTAAATTACAACTTTATATAATTAAATCCATCTGATAATGGAAATTTTGGATTAGTTTAAACTCGTCCACATAGAGTAAGGAGGAGTTGACGATCCCATAAAAGTAGACCAACACTCGTTAGCTTTACTTATATACTGGGTGGATACTAGCAGGGCAGGATCATAAGACGACGATTCACTTGTTCATTCATTAGATGAAGACAACGACATCACAGGCTGATGGTTCCATGCTTGACGATATCTATAAGACGACGAGAACGCTTAGACGAGATAAGAGGCCGATGAAAGGAAGCTAACTGGGAAAAGTAAGCCAATGACGGATCCAACGTGGCCTTGCTTGGCCTCCACGAATATGTATATAAGGAAACAACTTGCGCCCCATGGTTAACCCTAACCAAGAAGGATCCCATATGGAAAGGATTTCGCAATATATGTGTATTAATAAGGATCTTACCTATAAGGAAAGACCCTCCTCGCCAAGGAAACAAAGGTCAGCTCTACATTATTGTAAAAATCCACAAGCCCTCACAAACCAAGGTTTGCATAATTCACCCTAACTCTGGCATTCTAGAGGTTGTAAAAATTTTCTAACTTGACATTCAGAGGGGTATTTGGCCGATACCACACCGATATTTTTCGTAGAGTCTTCTTCTTCTTTTGTGTTGTGTAGGTCTTGTCTAGAGTACGTGAGGATTATGTAGCCCATTGACAATTTTCAACATTATCAGTTGGCGTCATCTATGGGAACAGGAAGTAAGTCCTACTACCGTTTCTTGGACAAAAAGTTACATGGTACTTACTTGCTTAATGGCAACCACCACCAACAATCAAGGGGATGAACCACGAACCACCGTAAAATGCCTCACCAAGTAAAATCATGACCTAGAGGAGCAACTGCACCAAAAGAATGCAACGCTTAACACTTAGGAAGAGGACCAGGAAGGAACCGACTCTAAGAAGAGGATACTAAGAGGGGTCCAGAAGGTAGTAACGCCCCACCAAGTAAGAACGACAGGATATAAGTCGTCCATCCGTCGCAGATACGGCTCATTACCGCATTTGGTATGTGGAGATGTAAATGATGAAGGAATGGATTGACTTCATGATGAATGCCTCAAAGGAGGGGTACAAGCTATCTTGACGAGTTGGTCCATCGAAAGGACTCACCTTTCACTGCATTTGTTACCTTGTTCCCCCCTTATACCAAAGTTCTGCATGTAGCAGGTAGAAGCCTACTACGCCTGTAAGGACCCCCTAGATCACCTAGAGTCTACGACTGCACGAAGTGACAGACAAACATGTGCAAGGCCTTCCCCACCATGCTGAAGGGACTCGCAACGGTTTGGTTCAGTAGGTTGATGCCCAACTCCTTCGTACATTCAAGGAGTTAAGTGCGCAATTTGCCCGCACTTATTGGGGGACACAGGTTATTAAAAGTCCATCGCTTGCCTAATGAACATTAAGCAACGAGAGGACGAAACGCTGAGATCTTACATTACCTGCTTTAACAAAGAGGCCCTTTCGATTGATGAAGTTGACGACAAGATACTTGTGGCTGCATTCACGAACAGGTTATAGAAGGGTAAGTTTTAATTTTCCTTATACAAAAATGACACAAAGACTATGTCAGATGTACTCTACAGGTCAACTAAGTACATGAACGCGGAAGATACGTTGTTGTCCCGAGAAAAGAAGCCTAAGAAGAGGAAAGACAAGAGGAACACGGCAGGAAAGGGGGTGAAAGATAACAAGGACTGGAGACTGACGGGGGGGATAGGTGCTCCAAACCCCCACTGGGAGGTTCATAAGTTTCACCCCGTTGACTGCTTCGATTGACCAAGTTCTAATGTAGATCAAGGACAAAGGATCTCGACATTTCCCGGCAAGCTGAAGGGAGACCCCAATAAGAGATCCAAAGACAAATACTGCCGCTTTCATCGAGATCACAGTCATAACACGTCAGACTGCTACGACTTAAAGCAACAAATAGAGGCTTTTATCAGACAAGAAAGTTACAGAGGTTTAATAGTAAAGAAAGGATGGATGCGTTGCAAGAATAGGCTTTTCGAAGAGAGAACGAGCATCGTAGGCCGCCCCTAGGAGACATAAGGATGATTGTGGGAGGATCTATAGTTTTTGGCTCATCAAAAAAGGCCAGCAAGACCTACCTAAGGATGGTTTAGAATGTCCAACTGACGGGCTTCATCCCAAGGATGGCGCAGATCAACAACCCCATCATCGATTCTCGGAGGAAAATGCCCGATGTCTCCACCACCCGCATGATGATGCACTCATCATTAGCATACGAGTAAGGGACTACAACACACACCGGGTCCTGGTTGACAATGGAAGCTCTGCTGACATCCTTTACTACCCGACGTTCCAATAGATGAAGATTAAAAAGGAACGATTGGTCTCGACCTACGCCCGCTTGTTGGGTTTAGAGGAACAAGAGTATATCCCTTTGGCATGGTCACATTACCTGTAATGGTTGGTGATTACCCACAGCAAATCAAAAGGATGTAACATTCCTTGTGGTCGACTGCTTGTCTACCTATAATACATCCTTGGACGACCTACGCTTAACTCATAAAGGCCGTGATTTCAACTTATCACCTGATGATTAAGTTCCCCACCGAGTACGGGGTTGGAGAAGTCTGCGAAGATCAAGTGGCATCACGCGAGTATTACATAGCAATGTTGGAGATGGATGACCATTTACAAATCATGAGCATAGAAGAGCAACAAATGGTTGCAAAACCCATTGAGGGATTGGAAGAGATACCACTCAACAACTCTAGGCCTAAGTGAACGACTAGGATCGACACTCTTGCCAGTCCGTCAATTCGTCAAGCGCTCATGAAGTTTCTAAAAGAAAACCAAGATGTCTTTTCCTGGAGCCATGAAGACATGCCCGGGATCAACCTTTCAGTCATGGTGCACAAGTTGAATGTGTCGCCCACTTTTTTCCCTATCCGTCAGAAGAAGCGAGTGTTCCCCCAGGAACAAGACCAAGCTATTGCGAAAGAAGTTCGCAAGTTGCAAGAGAAGTCCGCAAGTTGCAAGACGCAGACTTCATTAGAGAAGTATATTACCCTAACTGGTTGGACAATGTGGTGATGGTTAAGAAAGCCAACGGGAAGTGGAGGATGTGCGTAGACTTTACGGACTTGAATAGGGCGTGTCCCAAGGGTAGCTACCCCCTCCCAAGAGTTGACGTCCTAGTAGACTTTACGGCCCAACACTAGCTACTAAGCTTATGGATGCTTTTTCTGGTTACAACCAGATCAAAATGGATGAAGCAATTAGGAGAAGACTTCATTCGTCACCAATCTGGGCCTTTTCTGCTACAAAATGATGTTGTTCGACCTCAAAAACGTGGGCATGACATATCAGAGTCTCATAAACAATGTTCACACATCAGATTGGAAGAAATGTCCAAGTTTACATTGACGACATGCTGGTAAAAAGTCGAAGGGAAGACGATCATTTGGATAATCTCAGAGAAACCTTCGACACTTTTCGCTTTTACAATATGAAGCTCAACCTAAGTAAGTGTGCATTCAGGGTGATGGCTAGAAAGTTTATAGGGTTCATGGTGTCTCAGAGGAGTATCGAAGTTAACCCAGACAAGATCTGGGCCATAGTAGAGATGGCACCACCAAGGAACATGAAAGAAGTACAAAGCCTCAATAGCAAGGTAGCCGCGCTAAATAGGTTCGTGCCAAAGGCAACGGACAAGTGCCTACCTTTCTTCTACACGCTAAAGAAGTCTTTTGAGTGGACGATTGAGTGTCAACAAGCATTCAAGGATCTGAAGGCCTACCTCTCTTCCCCACCATTGCTAAGTCCCTTCAAACCAGGGGAAGAACTATTCCTCTACTTGGCCGTATCCCCAGCTACTGTTAGTGCGACCTTGGTCAGAAGAAGACAAGGTGTTCAATCCCATGTACTACACCAGTTGAGCACTCTGTGGCGCAGAAGAAAGATACCCACCAATGGAAAAGCTTGCCTTCGCTTTGGTTACAGTAGTTCGAAAGCTCAAGCTGTACTTCCAGGCCTACACGGTGGTCGCCTTGACTAAGAAGCCCCTACAGCAAGCGATGAGCAATCTTGAAGCCTCTGGACGAATGTCACTGTAGGCAATAGAGTTGAGAGAATTCGACATACAGTACCCCTCACGTACTGCCATAAAGGGGTAGGTGGTCGCTGAATTCATTGCAGATTTCACTAACATGGAAGGCTAGGGTTCAGGAGAGTATCCTCAGTGGCGTGTTCATATGGACATATCATCCAACAAGCAGGCTAGCGGGCCGAGTATTGTACTTCGTTCTCTATAAGGGGACAAGATTGAATGCATGGTTCATCTCAACTTCTCGACGACGAACAATGAAGCGAAGTACGAAACTCTAGTGGCAAGATTAGATCCTACCAAAGCAGTAGGGGCAACGGGTGTGGTTATTCATTGCAACTCCTAGGTCGTCGCAAACCAAGAAAATGATGATTATGAATGTAAGGGTGAGAGGATAAAGAAGTACCTAGAGTAAGTAAAGAAAATGGTGGATGACTTACACGCCAAGATTGGTCAAATCTCAAGAGGAGAGAACGAGAAAGTTGACTGTCTTGCCAAGGCCGCGTCAGTGGAACACATGATCACCCCTGGCAAGGTACTTTCATTTGTTTAGTTTTCACCATTAATAGATGTTATCAATGTGCAGGAGATAGGTACAAGAAGTAACTGGACCACACCGTTAGTTTCCTATTTGAAAGACGACACATTATCAGACGATAAGGAAGCCGCAAGAAAGTTGGGGGTCCAAGTAGCACGATTCTTTTTGATAAAGGACGTCTTGTACAAGAGAGGCTTCTCCCGCCCGTACCTAAGGTGCTTAAGCCTTGAAGAAGCAGACTATGTAATGAGAGAAGTCTATGAAGGGATTTGCGGGAACCATTCAGGGCCATGGTCGTTCGTACACAAACTAATTCGAGCTGGATATTACTGGCCTACTATGCAGAAGGATGCCTAGGCTTATGTCAGAGCCTGCGACAAATGTCAAAGGTTCAACAATGTCATTAAACAACCAACAGAAGAGCTCATCCCAATAATAGCCCCATGGCCATTTGCTCAATGGGGGTTGGATATTATAGGCCAATTCCCAATAGCGATGGGACAACTGAAGTTCCTGATAATCGACATAGACTACTTCACCAAATGGATAAAAGCTGAAGCCTTGACCACTATCACAAAGAAGAATATACAAAGCTTCGTCTGGATCAACATCATCTACAGATACGGAATCCCTAGAGTCTTAGTCTCAGATAACGGGAAGCAGTTCGACAATGACTCGTTCAGGGACTTTTGCTTACAATTGGGGATCAAGAACCATTACTCCTCACCTGCCCACCCTTAGGCCAACAGACAAGTTAAGGTAACAAATTTAAAATCATCAAGACTCGGCTCGAAGGGGCAAAGGGCATATGGCTATAAGAATTGTTGAGCGTACTATGGGCATACAGGACGATGGCTAGAACACCTACTGGGGAGATGCCGTTTCGACTATGATATGGAAGCGAGGCATTATCCCAATTGAGGTTGGACTCACAAGATACAGGGTGGACAATTATGATGAAAGGAGGAACGACGAGGTCATACGTCTACAACTTGACCTAGTGGATGAAGTCAGGGCGACAACTAAGCAAAGGCTAGCATGGTACTAGGACCTCATGGCCAAGCACTATAACTCTAGGGTTATGCACAAAAACTTCCAAGTTGGAGATCTCATCTGAAGGAAGGTGACAGGTGCTACAAGAGATCCCTCCCAAGGAAAGCTCGGACCTAGTTGGGAAGGACCCTACAGAGTCACGTCATGGCGAAGGAAAGGTACTTACCACCTGGAGACATTAGAGGGGCAGAAGTTACCCCCCATGGAACGCTGAGCATCTCAAGAAATACTACTAGTAGAAGACAACATGAAGGGCGCTACTCCTCATTTGTAGTTTATTTCTTTTAGTTAACTTTTATCTATAATATTTTGTAAGCCCAAATGGCAGGTTTTTATTTTTTTGAACAATTTTTTACTTATGCATGTAGTTATCACAATAAGAGGAGTTATTCAGATATGACTTGAGTATGTGTATGTTTCTACAAAACTAAGTCCACAAGTGGATGAGTTTACTATTAAGTCCACAAGTAGACGAGTTTACTGTTACATCTGCAAGTGGATGAGTTTATTTTTAAGTCCACAAAGCGGACGAGTTCATCCCATGAGGAAGCCTTGAAACTATTAAGTCCACAAGTGGATGAGTTTATACCTAAGTCCACAAAGTGGACGAATTCATCCCATAAGGATGCCTTGAAATTATTGAAGTCCACAAGTGGACGGGCTCATTGTTAAGACCACAAGTGGACGAGTTCATTATTAAGTCCATAAGGTGGACGAGTTCATCCTATGAGAATGCCTTGAAATTATTTAAGTCCACAAAATGGACGGGTACATTGTTAAGTCCACAAGTGGATGAGTTCATTGTTAAGCCCACAAAGTGGACAAATCCATTATTAAGTCCACAAAGTGGACAAGTTCATCCCATCAGGATACCTCAAATTATTAAAGTCCACAAGTGGACAAGTTTGTTACCTAGTCTGAGGGGACGAGTTCGTTAATCAATCTATAGGTGGACGAGGACACCAAAGTAGACAGATTCATCATAGTTATTTACCAAGTCCTTTAAGAGACAGGCACATCCTGACATATAGGCATAAGGATGGATGGACATGCATATCAAAAGATAAAGTTCAACACACATGAGCGACGGATGTAAAAAATAAGCACCATAAATAAGCGAAGTGTTTACAAGCCCAAAAACATTAGGGCACTTAACATTGTCTAAAAATAGGACTAAATACAGAAATTATTATTAAAAATAAAAAGCTAAACTATAGGGTTCTTAACGTCTTGAACTAGAGGATTCTCGTCATCTTTAGGAGGGTTCTGGATGGGATCAAAGGAGAGATGGGCTTCTCCACAGCTGGTTGAGCAAGAATTACACCATTTTTTGGGTCCAGCTTTAACTGAGCAGAGTCATTGGTCTCCTAAAAAATGGTGTCACCAACAAGGGATCATCCATGGTAACCTTGGATAAGTCCAAGTGTGGATAAATGGACTTGACCTGCTTCAGGTAATTCTCGAACCCATCACCGTAGTAGACGGCACATGTGTCAATGAAAGGCTATGAAGCCTTGAACTCTATTATGGCATCAGCTTTGGCCATCTCCACCTGGTTACAAAAAGTCGTCAGCTCCTTCTCTAAAGTCGCCTTGGCCTCTTGCACCTTTTCCCCCTAACGGCTCTCCTCTTTCAACTTCTCATTCAGTTCTGTCACCTCCTTGTTCAGAGTACAAAGGGCATCCTTGTATTGATCCTGTTCATTGGTCAAGGTCTCGTTATGCTTCCTAAGACGACCAGTCACTCCTTCCTCAGCAATGCACCTATCTTGCAACACCTTTATACCAGCGCCTAAAAACAAGACAATCGTCGGCTAATGATAAAAATGGAGTAAGAGAGTTTGAGAAAAGAACATACCCAGGAGAGGTCAAAGAGACCCGACGCCCCAAGTCTTCCGTCTCTTGCTTGGTACAGGGGTCTAAGTCCATCTCCTTGATGATTGACTCAATCATCTTAACTACATACCCCTTATGCGTAAGGAGACGATGAGTTCCT